>CAKAJI010000616.1:0-145235 GCA_916610255.1 Lasioglossum lativentre
ACGTAATATGCAGTGTATCATTGAAAATACCTTATAATATAACGTAATATGCAGTGTATCATTGAAAATACCTTACGATATAACGTAATATGCAGTGTATCATTGAAAATACCTTATATCATATCGTAATATGCAGTGTATCATTGAAAATACCTTATAATATAACGTAATATGCAGTGTATCATTGAAAATACCTTATAATATAACGTAATATGCAGTGTATCATTGAAAATACCTTCTAATATATCGTAGTTTATCATTGAAAATACCTTATATCATATCGTAATATGCAGTGTATCATTGAAAATACCTTATAATATAACGTAATATGCAGTGTATCATTGAAAATACATTATAATATAACGTAATATGCAGTGTATCATTGAGAATACCTTATAATATAACGTAATATGCAGTGTATCATTGAAAATACATTATAATATAACGTAATATGCAGTGTAACATTGAAAATACCTAATAATATAACGTAATATGCAGTGTATCATTGAAAATACCTTATAATATAACGTAATATGCAGTGTATCATTGAAAATACCTTACGATATAACGTAATATGTAGTGTATCATTGTAAATACCTTATATCATATCGTAATATGCAGTGTATCATTGAAAATACCTTATAATATAACGTAATATGCAGTGTATCATTGAAAATACCTTCTAATATAACGTAGTTTATCATTGAAAATACCTTATAATATAAAGTAATATGCAGTGTATCATTGAAAATACCTTATAATATAACGTAATATTCAGTGTATCATTGAAAATACCATATAACATATCGTAATATGCAGTGTACCATTGAAAATACCTTATAATATAACGTAATATGCAGTGTATCATTGAAAATACCATGTAATATAACGTAATATGCAGTGTATCATTGAAAATACCTTATAACATATCGTAATTCGTAGTGTATCTTTGAAAATACCTTATAATATAACGTAATATGCAGTGTATCATTTAAAATACCTTATAATATAAAGTAATATGCAGTGTATCATTGAAAATACCTTATAACATATCGTAATATGCAGTGTATCATTGAAAATACCTTTTTAATATAACGTAATATGCAGTGTATCATTGAAAATACCATGTAATATAACGTAATATGCAGTGTATCATTGAAAATACCTTATAATATAACGTAATATGCAGTGTATCATTGAAAATACCTTACGAAATAACGTAATATGCAGTGTATCATTGAAAATACCTTATATCATATCGTAATATGCAGTGTATCATTGAAAATACCTTATAATATAACGTAATATGCAGTGTATCATTGAAAATACCTTATAATATATCGTAATATGCAGTGTATCATTGAAAATACCATGTAATATAACGTAATATGCAGTGTATCATTGAAAATACCTAATAATATAACGTAATATGCAGTGTATCATTGAAAATACCTTATAATATAACGTAATATGCAGTGTATCATTGAAAATACCTTACGATATAACGTAATATGTAGTGTATCATTGTAAATACCTTATATCATATCGTAATATGCAGTGTATCATTGAAAATACCTTATAATATAACGTAATATGCAGTGTATCATTGAAAATACCATGTAATATAACGTAATATGCAGTGTATCATTGAAAATACCTTATAATATAACGTAATATGCAGTGTATCATTGAAAATACCTTACGATATAACGTAATATGCAGTGTATCATTGAAAATACCTTATATCATATCGTAATATGCAGTGTATCATTGAAAATACCTTATAATATAACGTAATATGCAAAGTATCATTGAAAATACCTTATAATATATCGTAATTTGCAGTGTATCATTGAAAATACCTTATAATATAACGTAATATGCAGTGTATCATTGAAAATACCTTATAATATAACGTAATATGCAGTGTATCATTGAAAATACCTTACGATATAACGTAATATGCAGTGTATCATTGAAAATACCTTATATCATATCGTAATATGCAGTGTATCATTGAAAAAACCTTATATCATATCGTAATATGCAGTGTATCATTGAAAATACCTTATAATATAACGTAATATGCAGTGTATCATTGAAAATACATTATAATATAACGTAATATGCAGTGTATCATTGAGAATACCTTATAATATAACGTAATATGCAGTGTATCATTGAAAATACATTATAATATAACGTAATATGCAGTGTAACATTGAAAATACCTAATAATATAACGTAATATGCAGTGTATCATTGAAAATACCTTATAATATAACGTAATATGCAGTGTATCATTGAAAATACCTTACGATATAACGTAATATGTAGTGTATCATTGTAAATACCTTATATCATATCGTAATATGCAGTGTATCATTGAAAATACCTTATAATATAACGTAATATGCAGTGTATCATTGAAAATACCTTCTAATATATCGTAGTTTATCATTGAAAATACCTTATAATATAAAGTAATATGCAGTGTATCATTGAAAATACCTTATAATATAACGTAATATTCAGTGTATCATTGAAAATACCATATAACATATCGTAATATGCAGTGTATCATTGAAAATACCTTATAATATAACGTAATATGCAGTGTATCATTGAAAATACCATGTAATATAACGTAATATGCAGTGTATCATTGAAAATACCTTATAACATATCGTAATTCGTAGTGTATCTTTGAAAATACCTTATAATATAACGTAATATGCAGTGTATCATTTAAAATACCTTATAATATAAAGTAATATGCAGTGTATCATTGAAAATACCTTTTTAATATAACGTAATATGCAGTGTATCATTGAAAATACCATGTAATATAACGTAATATGCAGTGTATCATTGAAAATACCTTATAATATAACGTAATATGCAGTGTATCATTGAAAATACCTTACGAAATAACGTAATATGCAGTGTATCATTGAAAATACCTTATATCATATCGTAATATGCAGTGTATCATTGAAAATACCTTATAATATAACGTAATATGCAGTGTATCATTGAAAATACCTTATAATATATCGTAATATGCAGTGTATCATTGAAAATACCATGTAATATAACGTAATATGCAGTGTATCATTGAAAATACCTTATAATATAACGTAATATGCAGTGTATCATTGAAAATACCTTACGATATAACGTAATATGCAGTGTATCATTGAAAATACCTTATATCATGTCGTAATATGCAGTGTATCATTGAAAATACCTTATAATATAACGTAATATGCAGTGTATCATTGAAAATACCTTACGATATAACGTAATATGCAGTGTATCATTGAAAATACCTTATATCATATCGTAATATGCAGTGTATCATTGAAAATACCTTATAATATAACGTAATATGCAGTGTATCATTGAAAGTACCTTATAATATAACGTAATATGCAGTGTATCATTGAAAATACCTTATAATATAACGTAATATGCAGTGTATCATTGAAAATACCTTATAATATAACGTAATATGCAGTGTATCATTGAAAATACATTATAACATATCGTAATATTCAGTGTATCATTGAAAATACCATATAACATATCGTAATATGCAGTGTATCATTGAAAATACCTTATAATATAACGTAATATGCAGTGTATCATTGAAAATACATTATAATATAACGTAATATGCAGTGTATCATTGTAAATACCTTATATCATATCGTAATATGCAGTGTATCATTGAAAATACCTTATAATATAACGTAATATGCAGTGTATCATTGAAAATACATTATAACATATCGTAATATTCAGTGTATCATTGAAAATACCATATAACATATCGTAATATGCAGTGTATCATTGAAAATACCTTATAATATAACGTAATATGCAGTGTATCATTGAAAATACCTTATAACATATCGTAATTCGTAGTGTATCTTTGAAAATACCTTATAATATAACGTAATATGCAGTGTATCATTGAAAATACCTTATAATATAACGAAATATGCAGTGTATCATTGAAAATACCTTATAATATAACGTAATATGCAGTGTATCATTGAAAATACCTTATAACATATCGTAATATGCAGTGTATCATTGAAAATACCTTATAATATAACGTAATATGCAGTGTATCATTGAAAATACTTTATTATATATCGTAATATGCAGTGTATCATTGAAAATACCTTATAATATAACGTAATATGCAGTGTATCATTGAAAATACATTATAATATAACGTAATATGCAGTGTATCATTGAAAATACATTATAATATAACGTAATATGCAGTGTATCATTGAAAATACATTATAATATAACGTAATATGCAGTGTATCATTGTAAATACCTTATATCATATCGTAATATGCAGTGTATCATTGAAAATACCTTATAATATAACGTAATATGCAGTGTATCATTGAAAATACCTTATAACATATCCTAATATGCAGTGTATCATTGAAAGTACCTTATAATATAACGTAACATGCAGTGTATCATTGAAAATACGTTATATTATAACGTAATATGCAGTGTATCATTGAAAATACATTATAATATAACGTAATATGCAGTGTATCATTGAAAATACCTTATAATATAACGTAATATGCAGTGTATCATTGAAAATACCTTCTAATATATCGTAGTTTATCATTGAAAATACCTTATAATATAACGTAATATGCAGTGTATCATTGAAAATACCTTATAATATAACGTAATATGCAGTGTATCATTGAAAATACATTATAATATAACGTAATATGCAGTGTATCATTGAAAATACCTTATAATATAACGTAATATGCAGTGTATCATTGAAAATACATTATAATATAACGTAATATGCAGTGTATCATTGAAAATACATTATAATATAACGTAATATGCAGTGTATCATTGAAAATACCTTATAATATAACGTAATATGCAGTGTATCATTGAAAATACCTTCTAATATGTCGTAGTTTATCATTGAAAATACCTTATAATATAACGTAATATGCAGTGTATCATTGAAAATACCTTATAATATAACGTAATATACAGTGTATCATTGAAAATACCTTATAATATAACGTAATATACAGTGTATCATTGAAAATACCTTATAATATAACGTAATATGCAGTGTATCATTGAAAATACCTTCTAAAATATCGTAGTTTATCATTGAAAATACCTTATAATATAACGTAATATGCAGTGTATCATTGAAAATACCATATAACATATCGTAATATGCAGTGTATCATTGAAAATACCTTATATCATATCGTAATATGCAGTGTATCATTGAAAATACCTTATAATATAACGTAATATGCAGTGTATCATTGAAAATACCTTACGATATAACGTAATATGCAGTGTATCATTGAAAATACCTTATATCATATCGTAATATGCAGTGTATCATTGAAAATACCTTATAATATAACGTAATATGCAGTGTATCATTGAAAATACCTTATAATATAACGTAATATGCAGTGTATCATTGAAAATACCTTATAATATAACGTAATATGCAGTGTATCATTGAAAATACCTTACGATATAACGTAATATGCAGTGTATCATTGAAAATACCTTATATCATATCGTAATATGCAGTGTATCATTGAAAATACCTTATAATATAACGTAATATGCAAAGTATCATTGAAAATACCTTATAATATATCGTAATATGCAGTGTATCATTGAAAATACCTTATAATATAACGTAATATGCAGTGTATCATTGAAAATACCTTATAATATAACGTAATATGCAGTGTATCATTGAAAATACCTTATAATATAACGTAATATGCAGTGTATCATTGAAAATACATTCTAATATATCGTAGTTTATCATTGAAAATACATTATAATATAACGTAATATGCAGTGTATCATTGAAAATACCTTACGATATAACGTAATATGTAGTGTATCATTGAAAATACCTTATAATATAACGTAATATTCAGTGTATCATTGAAAATACCATATAACATATCGTAATATGCAGTGTATCTTTGAAAATACCTTATAATATAACGTAATATGCAGTGTATCATTGAAAATACCTTATAATATAACGTAATATGCAGTGTATCATTGAAAATACATTATAATATAACGTAATATGCAGTGTATCATTGAAAATACATTATAATATAACGTAATATGCAGTGTATCATTGTAAATACCTTATATCATATCGTAATATGCAGTGTATCATTGAAAATACCTTATAATATAACGTAATATGCAGTGTATCATTGAAAATACCTTCTAATATATCGTAGTTTATCATTGAAAATACATTATAATATAACGTAATATGCAGTGTATCATTGAAAATACCTTACGATATAACGTAATATGTAGTGTATCATTGAAAATACCTTATAATATAACGTAATATTCAGTGTATCATTGAAAATACCATATAACATATCGTAATATGCAGTGTATCTTTGAAAATACCTTATAATATAACGTAATATGCAGTGTATCATTGAAAATACCTTATAATATAACGTAATATGCAGTGTATCATTGAAAATACATTATAATATAACGTAATATGCAGTGTATCATTGAAAGTACCTTATAATATAACGTAATATGCAGTGTATCATTGAAAATACCTTATAATATAACGTAATATGCAGTGTATCATTGAAAATACCTTATAATATAACGTAATATGCAGTGTATCATTGAAAATACTTTATAATATAACGTAATATGCAGTGTATCATTGAAAATACCTTATAATATAACGTAATATGCAGTGTATCATTGAAAATACATTATAATATAACGTAATATGCAGTGTATCATTGAAAATACATTATAATATAACGTAATATGCAGTGTATCATTGTAAATACCTTATATCATATCGTAATATGCAGTGTATCATTGAAAATACCTTATAATATAACGTAATATGCAGTGTATCATTGAAAATACATTATAACATATCGTAATATTCAGTGTATCATTGAAAATACCATATAACATATCGTAATATGCAGTGTATCATTGAAAATACCTTATAATATAACGTAATATGCAGTGTATCATTGAAAATACCTTATAACATATCGTAATTCGTAGTGTATCTTTGAAAATACCTTATAATATAACGTAATATGCAGTGTATCATTGAAAATACCTTATAATATAACGAAATATGCAGTGTATCATTGAAAATACCTTATAATATAACGTAATATGCAGTGTATCATTGAAAATACCTTATAACATATCGTAATATGCAGTGTATCATTGAAAATACCTTATAATATAACGTAATATGCAGTGTATCATTGAAAATACTTTATTATATATCGTAATATGCAGTGTATCATTGAAAATACCTTATAATATAACGTAATATGCAGTGTATCATTGAAAATACATTATAATATAACGTAATATGCAGTGTATCATTGAAAATACATTATAATATAACGTAATATGCAGTGTATCATTGAAAATACATTATAATATAACGTAATATGCAGTGTATCATTGTAAATACCTTATATCATATCGTAATATGCAGTGTATCATTGAAAATACCTTATAATATAACGTAATATGCAGTGTATCATTGAAAATACCTTATAACATATCCTAATATGCAGTGTATCATTGAAAGTACCTTATAATATAACGTAACATGCAGTGTATCATTGAAAATACGTTATATTATAACGTAATATGCAGTGTATCATTGAAAATACATTATAATATAACGTAATATGCAGTGTATCATTGAAAATACCTTATAATATAACGTAATATGCAGTGTATCATTGAAAATACCTTCTAATATATCGTAGTTTATCATTGAAAATACCTTATAATATAACGTAATATGCAGTGTATCATTGAAAATACCTTATAATATAACGTAATATGCAGTGTATCATTGAAAATACATTATAATATAACGTAATATGCAGTGTATCATTGAAAATACCTTATAATATAACGTAATATGCAGTGTATCATTGAAAATACATTATAATATAACGTAATATGCAGTGTATCATTGAAAATACATTATAATATAACGTAATATGCAGTGTATCATTGAAAATACCTTATAATATAACGTAATATGCAGTGTATCATTGAAAATACCTTCTAATATGTCGTAGTTTATCATTGAAAATACCTTATAATATAACGTAATATGCAGTGTATCATTGAAAATACCTTATAATATAACGTAATATACAGTGTATCATTGAAAATACCTTATAATATAACGTAATATACAGTGTATCATTGAAAATACCTTATAATATAACGTAATATGCAGTGTATCATTGAAAATACCTTCTAATATATCGTAGTTTATCATTGAAAATACCTTATAATATAACGTAATATGCAGTGTATCATTGAAAATACCATATAACATATCGTAATATGCAGTGTATCATTGAAAATACCTTATATCATATCGTAATATGCAGTGTATCATTGAAAATACCTTATAATATAACGTAATATGCAGTGTATCATTGAAAATACCTTACGATATAACGTAATATGCAGTGTATCATTGAAAATACCTTATATCATATCGTAATATGCAGTGTATCATTGAAAATACCTTATAATATAACGTAATATGCAGTGTATCATTGAAAATACCTTATAATATAACGTAATATGCAGTGTATCATTGAAAATACCTTATAATATAACGTAATATGCAGTGTATCATTGAAAATACCTTACGATATAACGTAATATGCAGTGTATCATTGAAAATACCTTATATCATATCGTAATATGCAGTGTATCATTGAAAATACCTTATAATATAACGTAATATGCAAAGTATCATTGAAAATACCTTATAATATATCGTAATATGCAGTGTATCATTGAAAATACCTTATAATATAACGTAATATGCAGTGTATCATTGAAAATACCTTATAATATAACGTAATATGCAGTGTATCATTGAAAATACCTTATAATATAACGTAATATGCAGTGTATCATTGAAAATACCTTCTAATATATCGTAGTTTATCATTGAAAATACATTATAATATAACGTAATATGCAGTGTATCATTGAAAATACCTTACGATATAACGTAATATGTAGTGTATCATTGAAAATACCTTATAATATAACGTAATATTCAGTGTATCATTGAAAATACCATATAACATATCGTAATATGCAGTGTATCTTTGAAAATACCTTATAATATAACGTAATATGCAGTGTATCATTGAAAATACCTTATAATATAACGTAATATGCAGTGTATCATTGAAAATACATTATAATATAACGTAATATGCAGTGTATCATTGAAAATACATTATAATATAACGTAATATGCAGTGTATCATTGTAAATACCTTATATCATATCGTAATATGCAGTGTATCATTGAAAATACCTTATAATATAACGTAATATGCAGTGTATCATTGAAAATACCTTCTAATATATCGTAGTTTATCATTGAAAATACATTATAATATAACGTAATATGCAGTGTATCATTGAAAATACCTTACGATATAACGTAATATGTAGTGTATCATTGAAAATACCTTATAATATAACGTAATATTCAGTGTATCATTGAAAATACCATATAACATATCGTAATATGCAGTGTATCTTTGAAAATACCTTATAATATAACGTAATATGCAGTGTATCATTGAAAATACCTTATAATATAACGTAATATGCAGTGTATCATTGAAAATACATTATAATATAACGTAATATGCAGTGTATCATTGAAAATACATTATAATATAACGTAATATGCAGTGTATCATTGTAAATACCTTATATCATATCGTAATATGCAGTGTATCATTGAAAATACCTTATAATATAACGTAATATGCAGTGTATCATTGAGAATAGCTTATAATATAACGTAATATGCAGTGTATCATTGAAAATACCTTATAATATAACGTAATATGCAGTGTATCATTGAGAATACCTTACGATATAACGTAATATGCAGTGTATCATTGAAAATACCTTATATCATATCGTAATATGCAGTGTATCATTGAAAATACCTTATAATATAACGTAATATGCAGTGTATCATTGAAAATACCTTATAATATAACGTAATATGCAGTGTATCATTGAAAATACCTTCTAATATATCGTAGTTTATCATTGAAAATACCTTATATCATATCGTAATTTGCAGTGTATCATTGAAAATACCTTATAATATAACGTAATATGCAGTGTATCATTGAAAATACATTATAATATAACGTAATATGCAGTGTATCATTGAGAATACCTTATAATATAACGTAATATGCAGTGTATCATTGAAAATACATTATAATATAACGTAATATGCAGTGTAACATTGAAAATACCTAATAATATAACGTAATATGCAGTGTATCATTGAAAATACCTTATAATATAACGTAATATGCAGTGTATCATTGAAAATACCTTCTAATATATCGTAATATGCAGTGTATCATTGAAAATACCTTATAATATAACGTAATATGCAGTGTATCATTGAAAATACCTTCTAATATATCGTAGTTTATCATTGAAAATACCTTATATCATATCGTAATATGCAGTGTATCATTGAAAATACCTTATAATATAACGTAATATGCAGTGTATCATTGAAAATACATTATAATATAACGTAATATGCAGTGTATCATTGAGAATACCTTATAATATAACGTAATATGCAGTGTATCATTGAAAATACATTATAATATAACGTAATATGCAGTGTAACATTGAAAATACCTAATAATATAACGTAATATGCAGTGTATCATTGAAAATACCTTATAATATAACGTAATATGCAGTGTATCATTGAAAATACCTTACGATATAACGTAATATGTAGTGTATCATTGTAAATACCTTATATCATATCGTAATATGCAGTGTATCATTGAAAATACCTTATAATATAACGTAATATGCAGTGTATCATTGAAAATACCTTCTAATATATCGTAGTTTATCATTGAAAATACCTTATAATATAAAGTAATATGCAGTGTATCATTGAAAATACCTTATAATATAACGTAATATTCAGTGTATCATTGAAAATACCATATAACATATCGTAATATGCAGTGTATCATTGAAAATACCTTATAACATATCGTAATATGCAGTGTATCATTGAAAATACCTTATAATATAACGTAATATGCAGTGTATCATTGAAAATACTTTATAATATAACGTAATATGCAGTGTATCATTGAAAATACCTTATAATATAACGTAATATGCAGTGTATCATTGAAAATACATTATAATATAACGTAATATGCAGTGTATCATTGAAAATACATTATAATATAACGTAATATGCAGTGTATCATTGTAAATACCTTATATCATATCGTAATATGCAGTGTATCATTGAAAATACCTTATAATATAACGTAATATGCAGTGTATCATTGAAAATACATTATAACATATCGTAATATTCAGTGTATCATTGAAAATACCATATAACATATCGTAATATGCAGTGTATCATTGAAAATACCTTATAATATAACGTAATATGCAGTGTATCATTGAAAATACCTTCTAATATATCGTAGTTTATCATTGAAAATACCTTATAATATAACGTAATATGCAGTGTATCATTGAAAATACCTTATAATATAACGTAATATGCAGTGTATCATTGAAAATACATTATAATATAACGTAATATGCAGTGTATCATTGAAAATACCTTATAATATAACGTAATATGCAGTGTATCATTGAAAATACATTATAATATAACGTAATATGCAGTGTATCATTGAAAATACATTATAATATAACGTAATATGCAGTGTATCATTGAAAATACCTTATAATATAACGTAATATGCAGTGTATCATTGAAAATACCTTCTAATATGTCGTAGTTTATCATTGAAAATACCTTATAATATAACGTAATATGCAGTGTATCATTGAAAATACCTTATAATATAACGTAATATACAGTGTATCATTGAAAATACCTTATAATATAACGTAATATACAGTGTGTCATTGAAAATACCTTATAATATAACGTAATATGCAGTGTATCATTGAAAATACCTTATAATATAACGTAATATGCAGTGTATCATTGAAAATACATTATAATATAACGTAATATGCAGTGTATCATTGAAAATACATTATAATATAACGTAATATGCAGTGTATCATTGAAAATACCTTATAATATAACGTAATATGCAGTGTATCATTGAAAATACCTTCTAATATGTCGTAGTTTATCATTGAAAATACCTTATAATATAACGTAATATGCAGTGTATCATTGAAAATACCATATAACATATCGTAATATGCAGTGTATCATTGAAAATACCTTATATCATATCGTAATATGCAGTGTATCATTGAAAATACCTTATAATATAACGTAATATGCAGTGTATCATTGAAAATACCTTACGATATAACGTAATATGCAGTGTATCATTGAAAATACCTTATATCATATCGTAATATGCAGTGTATCATTGAAAATACCTTATAATATAACGTAATATGCAGTGTATCATTGAAAATACCTTATAATATAACGTAATATGCAGTGTATCATTGAAAATACCTTATAATATAACGTAATATGCAGTGTATCATTGAAAATACCTTACGATATAACGTAATATGCAGTGTATCATTGAAAATACCTTATATCATATCGTAATATGCAGTGTATCATTGAAAATACCTTATAATATAACGTAATATGCAAAGTATCATTGAAAATACCTTATAATATATCGTAATATGCAGTGTATCATTGAAAATACCTTATAATATAACGTAATATGCAGTGTATCATTGAAAATACCTTATAATATAACGTAATATGCAGTGTATCATTGAAAATACCTTATAATATAACGTAATATGCAGTGTATCATTGAAAATACCTTCTAATATATCGTAGTTTATCATTGAAAATACATTATAATATAACGTAATATGCAGTGTATCATTGAAAATACCTTACGATATAACGTAATATGTAGTGTATCATTGAAAATACCTTATAATATAACGTAATATTCAGTGTATCATTGAAAATACCATATAACATATCGTAATATGCAGTGTATCATTGAAAATACCTTCTAATATATCGTAGTTTATCATTGAAAATACCTTATAATATAAAGTAATATGCAGTGTATCATTGAAAATACCTTATAATATAACGTAATATTCAGTGTATCATTGAAAATACCATATAACATATCGTAATATGCAGTGTATCATTGAAAATACCTTATAACATATCGTAATATGCAGTGTATCATTGAAAATACCTTATAATATAACGTAATATGCAGTGTATCATTGAAAATACTTTATAATATAACGTAATATGCAGTGTATCATTGAAAATACCTTATAATATAACGTAATATGCAGTGTATCATTGAAAATACATTATAATATAACGTAATATGCAGTGTATCATTGAAAATACATTATAATATAACGTAATATGCAGTGTATCATTGTAAATACCTTATATCATATCGTAATATGCAGTGTATCATTGAAAATACCTTATAATATAACGTAATATGCAGTGTATCATTGAAAATACATTATAACATATCGTAATATTCAGTGTATCATTGAAAATACCATATAACATATCGTAATATGCAGTGTATCATTGAAAATACCTTATAATATAACGTAATATGCAGTGTATCATTGAAAATACCTTCTAATATATCGTAGTTTATCATTGAAAATACCTTATAATATAACGTAATATGCAGTGTATCATTGAAAATACCTTATAATATAACGTAATATGCAGTGTATCATTGAAAATACATTATAATATAACGTAATATGCAGTGTATCATTGAAAATACCTTATAATATAACGTAATATGCAGTGTATCATTGAAAATACATTATAATATAACGTAATATGCAGTGTATCATTGAAAATACATTATAATATAACGTAATATGCAGTGTATCATTGAAAATACCTTATAATATAACGTAATATGCAGTGTATCATTGAAAATACCTTCTAATATGTCGTAGTTTATCATTGAAAATACCTTATAATATAACGTAATATGCAGTGTATCATTGAAAATACCTTATAATATAACGTAATATACAGTGTATCATTGAAAATACCTTATAATATAACGTAATATACAGTGTGTCATTGAAAATACCTTATAATATAACGTAATATGCAGTGTATCATTGAAAATACCTTCTAAAATATCGTAGTTTATCATTGAAAATACCTTATAATATAACGTAATATGCAGTGTATCATTGAAAATACCATATAACATATCGTAATATGCAGTGTATCATTGAAAATACCTTATATCATATCGTAATATGCAGTGTATCATTGAAAATACCTTATAATATAACGTAATATGCAGTGTATCATTGAAAATACCTTACGATATAACGTAATATGCAGTGTATCATTGAAAATACCTTATATCATATCGTAATATGCAGTGTATCATTGAAAATACCTTATAATATAACGTAATATGCAGTGTATCATTGAAAATACCTTATAATATAACGTAATATGCAGTGTATCATTGAAAATACCTTATAATATAACGTAATATGCAGTGTATCATTGAAAATACCTTACGATATAACGTAATATGCAGTGTATCATTGAAAATACCTTATATCATATCGTAATATGCAGTGTATCATTGAAAATACCTTATAATATAACGTAATATGCAAAGTATCATTGAAAATACCTTATAATATATCGTAATATGCAGTGTATCATTGAAAATACCTTATAATATAACGTAATATGCAGTGTATCATTGAAAATACCTTATAATATAACGTAATATGCAGTGTATCATTGAAAATACCTTATAATATAACGTAATATGCAGTGTATCATTGAGAATACCTTACGATATAACGTAATATGCAGTGTATCATTGAAAATACCTTATATCATATCGTAATATGCAGTGTATCATTGAAAATACCTTATAATATAACGTAATATGCAGTGTATCATTGAAAATACCTTATAATATAACGTAATATGCAGTGTATCATTGAAAATACCTTCTAATATATCGTAGTTTATCATTGAAAATACATTATAATATAACGTAATATGCAGTGTATCATTGAAAATACCTTACGATATAACGTAATATGTAGTGTATCATTGAAAATACCTTATAATATAACGTAATATTCAGTGTATCATTGAAAATACCATATAACATATCGTAATATGCAGTGTATCTTTGAAAATACCTTATAATATAACGTAATATGCAGTGTATCATTGAAAATACCTTATAATATAACGTAATATGCAGTGTATCATTGAAAATACATTATAATATAACGTAATATGCAGTGTATCATTGAAAATACATTATAATATAACGTAATATGCAGTGTATCATTGTAAATACCTTATATCATATCGTAATATGCAGTGTATCATTGAAAATACCTTATAATATAACGTAATATGCAGTGTATCATTGAAAATACCTTCTAATATATCGTAGTTTATCATTGAAAATACATTATAATATAACGTAATATGCAGTGTATCATTGAAAATACCTTACGATATAACGTAATATGTAGTGTATCATTGAAAATACCTTATAATATAACGTAATATTCAGTGTATCATTGAAAATACCATATAACATATCGTAATATGCAGTGTATCTTTGAAAATACCTTATAATATAACGTAATATGCAGTGTATCATTGAAAATACCTTATAATATAACGTAATATGCAGTGTATCATTGAAAATACATTATAATATAACGTAATATGCAGTGTATCATTGAAAATACATTATAATATAACGTAATATGCAGTGTATCATTGTAAATACCTTATATCATATCGTAATATGCAGTGTATCATTGAAAATACCTTATAATATAACGTAATATGCAGTGTATCATTGAGAATAGCTTATAATATAACGTAATATGCAGTGTATCATTGAAAATACCTTATAATATAACGTAATATGCAGTGTATCATAGAGAATACCTTACGATATAACGTAATATGCAGTGTATCATTGAAAATACCTTATATCATATCGTAATATGCAGTGTATCATTGAAAATACCTTATAATATAACGTAATATGCAGTGTATCATTGAAAATACCTTATAATATAACGTAATATGCAGTGTATCATTGAAAATACCTTCTAATATATCGTAGTTTATCATTGAAAATACCTTATATCATATCGTAATTTGCAGTGTATCATTGAAAATACCTTATAATATAACGTAATATGCAGTGTATCATTGAAAATACATTATAATATAACGTAATATGCAGTGTATCATTGAGAATACCTTATAATATAACGTAATATGCAGTGTATCATTGAAAATACATTATAATATAACGTAATATGCAGTGTAACATTGAAAATACCTAATAATATAACGTAATATGCAGTGTATCATTGAAAATACCTTATAATATAACGTAATATGCAGTGTATCATTGAAAATACCTTACGATATAACGTAATATGTAGTGTATCATTGTAAATACCTTATATCATATCGTAATATGCAGTGTATCATTGAAAATACCTTATAATATAACGTAATATGCAGTGTATCATTGAAAATACCTTCTAATATATCGTAGTTTATCATTGAAAATACCTTATAATATAAAGTAATATGCAGTGTATCATTGAAAATACCTTATAATATAACGTAATATGCAGTGTATCATTGAAAATACCTTATAATATAACGTAATATGCAGTGTATCATTGAAAATACCTTATAATATAACGTAATATGCAGTGTATCATTGAAAATACCTTACGATATAACGTAATATGCAGTGTATCATTGAAAATACCTTACGATATAACGTAATATGCAGTGTATCATTGAAAATACCTTATATCATATCGTAATATGCAGTGTATCATTGAAAATACCTTATAATATAACGTAATATGCAAAGTATCATTGAAAATACCTTATAATATATCGTAATATGCAGTGTATCATTGAAAATACCTTATAATATAACGTAATATGCAGTGTATCATTGAAAATACCTTATAATATAACGTAATATGCAGTGTATCATTGAAAATACCTTATAATATAACGTAATATGCAGTGTATCATTGAGAATACCTTACGATATAACGTAATATGCAGTGTATCATTGAAAATACCTTATATCATATCGTAATATGCAGTGTATCATTGAAAATACCTTATAATATAACGTAATATGCAGTGTATCATTGAAAATACCTTATAATATAACGTAATATGCAGTGTATCATTGAAAATACCTTCTAATATATCGTAGTTTATCATTGAAAATACCTTATATCATATCGTAATTTGCAGTGTATCATTGAAAATACCTTATAATATAACGTATTATGCAGTGTATCATTGAAAATACATTATAATATAACGTAATATGCAGTGTATCATTGAGAATACCTTATAATATAACGTAATATGCAGTGTATCATTGAAAATACATTATAATATAACGTAATATGCAGTGTATCATTGAAAATACCTTATAATATAACGTAATATGCAGTGTATCATTGAAAATACCTTATAATATAACGTAATATGCAGTGTATCATTGAAAATACCTTTCGATATAACGTAATATGCAGTGTATCATTGAAAATACCTTATATCATATCGTAATATGCAGTGTATCATTGAAAATACCTTATAATATAACGTAATATGCAGTGTATCATTGAAAATACCTTATAATATAACGTAATATGCAGTGTATCATTGAAAATACCTTATAATATAACGTAATATGCAGTGTATCATTGAAAATACCTTACGATATAACGTAATATGCAGTGTATCATTGAAAATACCTTACGATATAACGTAATATGCAGTGTATCATTGAAAATACCTTATATCATATCGTAATATGCAGTGTATCATTGAAAATACCTTATAATATAACGTAATATGCAAAGTATCATTGAAAATACCTTATAATATATCGTAATATGCAGTGTATCATTGAAAATACCTTATAATATAACGTAATATGCAGTGTATCATTGAAAATACCTTCTAATATATCGTAGTTTATCATTGAAAATACCTTATAATATAAAGTAATATGCAGTGTATCATTGAAAATACCTTATAATATAACGTAATATGCAGTGTATCATTGAAAATACCTTATAATATAACGTAATATGCAGTGTATCATTGAAAATACCTTATAATATAACGTAATATGCAGTGTATCATTGAGAATACCTTACGATATAACGTAATATGCAGTGTATCATTGAAAATACCTTACGATATAACGTAATATGCAGTGTATCATTGAAAATACCTTATATCATATCGTAATATGCAGTGTATCATTGAAAATACCTTATAATATAACGTAATATGCAAAGTATCATTGAAAATACCTTATAATATATCGTAATATGCAGTGTATCATTGAAAATACCTTATAATATAACGTAATATGCAGTGTATCATTGAAAATACCTTATAATATAACGTAATATGCAGTGTATCATTGAAAATACCTTATAATATAACGTAATATGCAGTGTATCATTGAGAATACCTTACGATATAACGTAATATGCAGTGTATCATTGAAAATACCTTATATCATATCGTAATATGCAGTGTATCATTGAAAATACCTTATAATATAACGTAATATGCAGTGTATCATTGAAAATACCTTATAATATAACGTAATATGCAGTGTATCATTGAAAATACCTTCTAATATATCGTAGTTTATCATTGAAAATACCTTATATCATATCGTAATTTGCAGTGTATCATTGAAAATACCTTATAATATAACGTATTATGCAGTGTATCATTGAAAATACCTTACGATATAACGTAATATGCAGTGTATCATTGAGAATACCTTATAATATAACGTAATATGCAGTGTATCATTGAAAATACATTATAATATAACGTAATATGCAGTGTAACATTGAAAATACCTAATAATATAACGTAATATGCAGTGTATCATTGAAAATACCTAATAATATAACGTAATATGCAGTGTATCATTGAAAATACCTTACGATATAACGTAATATGTAGTGTATCATTGTAAATACCTTATATCATATCGTAATATGCAGTGTATCATTGAAAATACCTTATAATATAACGTAATATGCAGTGTATCATTGAAAATACCTTCTAATATATCGTAGTTTATCATTGAAAATACCTTATAATATAAAGTAATATGCAGTGTATCATTGAAAATACCTTATAATATAACGTAATATTCAGTGTATCATTGAAAATACCATATAACATATCGTAATATGCAGTGTATCATTGAAAATACCTTATAACATATCGTAATATGCAGTGTATCATTGAAAATACCTTACGATATAACGTAATATGCAGTGTATCATTGAAAATACCTTATATCATATCGTAATATGCAGTGTATCATTGAAAATACCTTATAATATAACGTAATATGCAAAGTATCATTGAAAATACCTTATAATATATCGTAATATGCAGTGTATCATTGAAAATACCTTATAATATAACGTAATATGCAGTGTATCATTGAAAATACCTTATAATATAACGTAATATGCAGTGTATCATTGAAAATACCTTATAATATAACGTAATATGCAGTGTATCATTGAGAATACCTTACGATATAACGTAATATGCAGTGTATCATTGAAAATACCTTATATCATATCGTAATATGCAGTGTATCATTGAAAATACCTTATAATATAACGTAATATGCAGTGTATCATTGAAAATACCTTATAATATAACGTAATATGCAGTGTATCATTGAAAATACCTTCTAATATATCGTAGTTTATCATTGAAAATACCTTATATCATATCGTAATTTGCAGTGTATCATTGAAAATACCTTATAATATAACGTATTATGCAGTGTATCATTGAAAATACATTATAATATAACGTAATATGCAGTGTATCATTGAGAATACCTTATAATATAACGTAATATGCAGTGTATCATTGAAAATACCTTATAATATAACGTAATATGCAGTGTATCATTGAAAATACCATGTAATATAACGTAATATGCAGTGTATCATTGAAAATACCTTATAATATAACGTAATATGCAGTGTATCATTGAAAATACCTTACGATATAACGTAATATGCAGTGTATCATTGAAAATACCTTATATCATATCGTAATATTAAGTGTATCATTGAAAATACCTTATAATATAACGTAATATGCAAAGTATCATTGAAAATACGTTATAATATATCGTAATTTGCAGTGTATCATTGAAAATACCTTATAATATAACGTAATATGCAGTGTATCATTGAAAATACCTTATAATATAACGTAATATGCAGTGTATCATTGAAAATACCTTTCGATATAACGTAATATGCAGTGTATCATTGAAAATACCTTATATCATATCGTAATATGCAGTGTATCATTGAAAATACCTTATAATATAACGTAATATGCAGTGTATCATTGAAAATACCTTATAATATAACGTAATATGCAGTGTATCATTGAAAATACCTTCTAATATATCGTAGTTTATCATTGAAAATACCTTATATCATATCGTAATATGCAGTGTATCATTGAAAATACCTTATAATATAACGTAATATGCAGTGTATCATTGAAAATACATTATAATATAACGTAATATGCAGTGTATCATTGAGAATACCTTATAATATAACGTAATATGCAGTGTATCATTGAAAATACATTATAATATAACGTAATATGCAGTGTAACATTGAAAATACCTAATAATATAACGTAATATGCAGTGTATCATTGAAAATACCTTATAATATAACGTAATATGCAGTGTATCATTGAAAATACCTTATGATATAACGTAATATGTAGTGTATCATTGTAAATACCTTATATCATATCGTAATATGCAGTGTATCATTGAAAATACCTTATAATATAACGTAATATGCAGTGTATCATTGAAAATACCTTCTAATATATCGTAGTTTATCATTGAAAATACCTTATAATATAAAGTAATATGCAGTGTATCATTGAAAATACCTTATAATATAACGTAATATTCAGTGTATCATTGAAAATACCATATAACATATCGTAATATGCAGTGTATCATTGAAAATACCTTATAATATAACGTAATATGCAGTGTATCATTGAAAATACCATGTAATATAACGTAATATGCAGTGTATCATTGAAAATACCTTATAACATATCGTAATTCGTAGTGTATCTTTGAAAATACCTTATAATATAACGTAATATGCAGTGTATCATTTAAAATACCTTATAATATAAAGTAATATGCAGTGTATCATTGAAAATACCTTATAACATATCGTAATATGCAGTGTATCATTGAAAATACCTTATAATATAACGTAATATGCAGTGTATCATTGAAAATACCATGTAATATAACGTAATATGCAGTGTATCATTGAAAATACCTTATAATATAACGTAATATGCAGTGTATCATTGAAAATACCTTACGAAATAACGTAATATGCAGTGTATCATTGAAAATACCTTATATCATATCGTAATATGCAGTGTATCATTGAAAATACCTTATAATATAACGTAATATGCAGTGTATCATTGAAAATACCTTATAATATATCGTAATATGCAGTGTATCATTGAAAATACCATGTAATATAACGTAATATGCAGTGTATCATTGAAAATACCTTATAATATAACGTAATATGCAGTGTATCATTGAAAATACCTTACGATATAACGTAATATGCAGTGTATCATTGAAAATACCTTATATCATATCGTAATATGCAGTGTATCATTGAAAATACCTTATAATATAACGTAATATGCAAAGTATCATTGAAAATACCTTATAATATATCGTAATATGCAGTGTATCATTAAAAATACCTTATAATATAACGTAATATGCAGTGTATCATTGAAAATACCTTATAATATAACGTAATATGCAGTGTATCATTGAAAATACCTTACGATATAACGTAATATGCAGTGTATCATTGAAAATACCTTACGATATAACGTAATATGCAGTGTATCATTGAAAATACCTTATATCATATCGTAATATGCAGTGTATCATTGAAAATACCTTATAATATAACGTAATATGCAAAGTATCATTGAAAATACTTTATAATATATCGTAATATGCAGTGTATCATTGAAAATACCTTACGATATAACGTAATATGCAGTGTATCATTGAAAATACCTTATATCATATCGTAATATGCAGTGTATCATTGAAAATACCTTATAATATAACGTAATATGCAAAGTATCATTGAAAATACCTTATAATATATCGTAATATGCAGTGTATCATTGAAAATACCTTATAATATAACGTAATATGCAGTGTATCATTGAAAATACCTTATAATATAACGTAATATGCAGTGTATCATTGAAAATACCTTATAATATAACGTAATATGCAGTGTATCATTGAGAATACCTTACGATATAACGTAATATGCAGTGTATCATTGAAAATACCTTATATCATATCGTAATATGCAGTGTATCATTGAAAATACCTTATAATATAACGTAATATGCAGTGTATCATTGAAAATACCTTATAATATAACGTAATATGCAGTGTATCATTGAAAATACCTTCTAATATATCGTAGTTTATCATTGAAAATACCTTATATCATATCGTAATTTGCAGTGTATCATTGAAAATACCTTATAATATAACGTATTATGCAGTGTATCATTGAAAATACATTATAATATAACGTAATATGCAGTGTATCATTGAGAATACCTTATAATATAACGTAATATGCAGTGTATCATTGAAAATACATTATAATATAACGTAATATGCAGTGTAACATTGAAAATACCTAATAATATAACGTAATATGCAGTGTATCATTGAAAATACCTAATAATATAACGTAATATGCAGTGTATCATTGAAAATACCTTACGATATAACGTAATATGTAGTGTATCATTGTAAATACCTTATATCATATCGTAATATGCAGTGTATCATTGAAAATACCTTATAATATAACGTAATATGCAGTGTATCATTGAAAATACCTTCTAATATATCGTAGTTTATCATTGAAAATACCTTATAATATAAAGTAATATGCAGTGTATCATTGAAAATACCTTATAATATAACGTAATATTCAGTGTATCATTGAAAATACCATATAACATATCGTAATATGCAGTGTATCATTGAAAATACCTTATAACATATCGTAATATGCAGTGTATCATTGAAAATACCTTACGATATAACGTAATATGCAGTGTATCATTGAAAATACCTTATATCATATCGTAATATGCAGTGTATCATTGAAAATACCTTATAATATAACGTAATATGCAAAGTATCATTGAAAATACCTTATAATATATCGTAATATGCAGTGTATCATTGAAAATACCTTATAATATAACGTAATATGCAGTGTATCATTGAAAATACCTTATAATATAACGTAATATGCAGTGTATCATTGAAAATACCTTATAATATAACGTAATATGCAGTGTATCATTGAGAATACCTTACGATATAACGTAATATGCAGTGTATCATTGAAAATACCTTATATCATATCGTAATATGCAGTGTATCATTGAAAATACCTTATAATATAACGTAATATGCAGTGTATCATTGAAAATACCTTATAATATAACGTAATATGCAGTGTATCATTGAAAATACCTTCTAATATATCGTAGTTTATCATTGAAAATACCTTATATCATATCGTAATTTGCAGTGTATCATTGAAAATACCTTATAATATAACGTATTATGCAGTGTATCATTGAAAATACATTATAATATAACGTAATATGCAGTGTATCATTGAGAATACCTTATAATATAACGTAATATGCAGTGTATCATTGAAAATACCTTATAATATAACGTAATATGCAGTGTATCATTGAAAATACCATGTAATATAACGTAATATGCAGTGTATCATTGAAAATACCTTATAATATAACGTAATATGCAGTGTATCATTGAAAATACCTTACGATATAACGTAATATGCAGTGTATCATTGAAAATACCTTATATCATATCGTAATATGCAGTGTATCATTGAAAATACCTTATAATATAACGTAATATGCAAAGTATCATTGAAAATACGTTATAATATATCGTAATTTGCAGTGTATCATTGAAAATACCTTATAATATAACGTAATATGCAGTGTATCATTGAAAATACCTTATAATATAACGTAATATGCAGTGTATCATTGAAAATACCTTTCGATATAACGTAATATGCAGTGTATCATTGAAAATACCTTATATCATATCGTAATATGCAGTGTATCATTGAAAATACCTTATAATATAACGTAATATGCAGTGTATCATTGAAAATACCTTATAATATAACGTAATATGCAGTGTATCATTGAAAATACCTTCTAATATATCGTAGTTTATCATTGAAAATACCTTATATCATATCGTAATATGCAGTGTATCATTGAAAATACCTTATAATATAACGTAATATGCAGTGTATCATTGAAAATACATTATAATATAACGTAATATGCAGTGTATCATTGAGAATACCTTATAATATAACGTAATATGCAGTGTATCATTGAAAATACATTATAATATAACGTAATATGCAGTGTATCATTGAAAATACCTAATAATATAACGTAATATGCAGTGTATCATTGAAAATACCTTATAATATAACGTAATATGCAGTGTATCATTGAAAATACCTTACGATATAACGTAATATGTAGTGTATCATTGTAAATACCTTATATCATATCGTAATATGCAGTGTATCATTGAAAATACCTTATAATATAACGTAATATGCAGTGTATCATTGAAAATACCTTCTAATATATCGTAGTTTATCATTGAAAATACCTTATAATATAAAGTAATATGCAGTGTATCAGTGAAAATACCTTATAATATAACGTAATATTCAGTGTATCATTGAAAATACCATATAACATATCGTAATATGCAGTGTATCATTGAAAATACCTTATAATATAACGTAATATGCAGTGTATCATTGAAAATACCATGTAATATAACGTAATATGCAGTGTATCATTGAAAATACCTTATAACATATCGTAATTCGTAGTGTATCTTTGAAAATACCTTATAATATAACGTAATATGCAGTGTATCATTTAAAATACCTTATAATATAAAGTAATATGCAGTGTATCATTGAAAATACCTTATAACATATCGTAATATGCAGTGTATCATTGAAAATACCTTATAATATAACGTAATATGCAGTGTATCATTGAAAATACCATGTAATATAACGTAATATGCAGTGTATCATTGAAAATACCTTATAATATAACGTAATATGCAGTGTATCATTGAAAATACCTTACGAAATAACGTAATATGCAATGTATCATTGAAAATACCTTATATCATATCGTAATATGCAGTGTATCATTGAAAATACCTTATAATATAACGTAATATGCAGTGTATCATTGAAAATACCTTATAATATATCGTAATATGCAGTGTATCATTGAAAATACCATGTAATATAACGTAATATGCAGTGTATCATTGAAAATACCTTATAATATAACGTAATATGCAGTGTATCATTGAAAATACCTTACGATATAACGTAATATGCAGTGTATCATTGAAAATACCTTATATCATATCGTAATATGCAGTGTATCATTGAAAATACCTTATAATATAACGTAATATGCAAAGTATCATTGAAAATACCTTATAATATATCGTAATATGCAGTGTATCATTAAAAATACCTTATAATATAACGTAATATGCAGTGTATCATTGAAAATACCTTATAATATAACGTAATATGCAGTGTATCATTGAAAATACCTTACGATATAACGTAATATGCAGTGTATCATTGAAAATACCTTACGATATAACGTAATATGCAGTGTATCATTGAAAATACCTTATATCATATCGTAATATGCAGTGTATCATTGAAAATACCTTATAATATAACGTAATATGCAAAGTATCATTGAAAATACTTTATAATATATCGTAATATGCAGTGTATCATTGAAAATACCTTATAATATAACGTAATATACAGTGTATCATTGAAAATACCTTATAACATATCGTAATATGCAGTGTATCATTGAAAATACCTTATAATATATCCTAATATGCAGAGTATCATTGAAAATACCTTATAATATAACGTAATATGCAGTGTATCATTGAAAATCCCTTCTAAAATATCGTAGTTTATCATTGAAAATACCTTATAATATAACGTAATATGCTGTGTATCATTGAAAATACCTTATAATATAACGTAATATGCAGTGTATCATTGAAAATACCTTATAATATATCCTAATATGCAGTGTATCATTGAAAATACCTTATAAAATAACGTAATATGCAGTGTATCATTGAAAATACCTTCTAAAATATCGTAGTTTATAATTGAAAATACCTTATAATATAACGTAATATGCAGTGTATCATTGAAAATACCTTATAATATAACGTAATATGCAGTGTATCATTGAAAATACCTTATAATATAACGTAATATGCAGTGTATCATTGAAAATACCTTATAACATATCGTAATTTGTAGTGTATCTTTGAAAATACCTTATATCATATCGTAATATGCAGTGTATCATTGAAAATACCTTATAATATAACGTAATATGCAGTGTATCATTGAAAATACCTTATAATATAACGTAATATGCAGTGTATCATTGAAAATACCTTATAATATAACGTAATATGCAGTGTATCACTGAAAATACCTTATAACATATCGTAGTTTGTAGTGTATCTTTGAAAATACCTTATATCATATCGTAATATGCAGTGTATCATTGAAAATACATTATATTATAACGTAATATGCAGTGTATCATTGAAAATACATTATAATATAACGTAATATGCAGTGTATCATTGAAAATACCTTATAATATAACGTAATATGCAGTGTATCATTGAAAATACCTTGTAATATATCGTAGTTTATCATTGAAAATACCTTATAATATATCCTAATATGCAGTGTATCATTGAAAATACCTTATAATATAACGTAATATGCAGTGTATCATTGAAAATACCTTCTAAAATATCGTAGTTTATCATTGAAAATACCTTATAATATAACGTAATATGCAGTGTATAATTGAAAATACCTTATAATATAACGTAATATGCTGTGTATCATTGAAAATACCTTATAATATAACGTAATATGCAGTGTATCATTGAAAATACCTTCTAAAATATCATAGTTTATAATTGAAAATACCGTATAATATAACGTAATATGCAGTGTATCATTGAAAATACCTTATAATATAACGTAATATGCAGTGTATCATTGAAAATACCTTATAATATAACGTAATATGCAGTGTATCATTGAAAATACCTTATAACATATCGTAATTTGTAGTGTATCTTCGAAAATACCTTATAATATAACGTAATATGCAGTGTATCATTGAAAATACCTTCTAAAATATCGTAGTTTATCATTGAAAATACCTTATAATATAACGTAATATGCAGTGTATAATTGAAAATACCTTATAATATAACGTAATATGCTGTGTATCATTGAAAATACCTTAAAATATAACGTAATATGCAGTGTATCATTGAAAATACCTTATATCATATCGTAATATGCAGTGTATCATTGAAAATACATTATATTATAACGTAATATGCAGTGTACCATTGAAAAAACATTATAATATAACGTAATATGCAGTGTATCATTGAAAATACCTTATAATATAACGTAATATGCAGTGTATCATTGAAAATACCTTGTAATATATCGTAGTTTATCATTGAAAATACCTTATAATATAACGTAATATGCAGCGTATCATTGAAAATACCTTATAATATAACGTAATATACAGTGTATCATTGAAAATACCTTATAACATATCGTAATATGCAGTGTATCATTGAAAATACGTTATAATATATCCTAATATGCAGTGTATCATTGAAAATACCTTATAATATAACGTAATATGCAGTGTATCATTGAAAATACCTTATAATATATCCTAATATGCAGTGTATCATTGAAAATACCTTATAATATAACGTAATATGCAGTGTATCATTGAAAATACCTTCTAAAATATCGTAGTTTATCATTGAAAATACCTTATAATATAACGTAATATGCAGTGTATAATTGAAAATACCTTATAATATAACGTAATATGCTATGTATCATTGAAAATACCTTATAATATAACGTAATATGCAGTGTATCATTGAAAATACCTTATATCACATCGTAATATGCAGTGTATCATTGAAAATACCTTATAATATAACGTAATATGCAGTGTATCATTGAAAATACCTTATAATATATCCTAATATGCAGTGTATCATTGAAAATACCTTATAATATAACGTAATATGCAGTGTATCATTGAAAATACCTTCTAAAATATCGTAGTTTATCATTGAAAATACCTTATAATATAACGTAATATGCAGTGTATAATTGAAAATACCTTATAATATAACGTAATATGCTGTGTATCATTGAAAATACCTTATAATATAACGTAATATGCAGTGTATCATTGAAAATACCTTATAACATATCGTAATATGCAGTGTATCATTGAAAATACCTTATAATATATCCTAATATGCAGTGTATCATTGAAAATACCTTATAATATAACGTAATATGCAGTGTATCATTGAAAATCCCTTCTAAAATATCGTAGTTTATCATTGAAAATACCTTATAATATAACGTAATATGCAGTGTATAATTGAAAATACCTTATAATATAACGTAATATGCTGTGTATCATTGAAAATACCTTATAATATAACGTAATATGCAGTGTATCATTGAAAATACCTTATAATATATCCTAATATGCAGTGTATCATTGAAAATACCTTATAAAATAACGTAATATGCAGTGTATCATTGAAAATACCTTCTAAAATATCGTAGTTTATAATTGAAAATACCTTATAATATAACGTAATATGCAGTGTATCATTGAAAATACCTTATAATATAACGTAATATGCAGTGTATCATTGAAAATACCTTATAATATAACGTAATATGCAGTGTATCATTGAAAATACCTTATAACATATCGTAATTTGTAGTGTATCTTTGAAAATACCTTATATCATATCGTAATATGCAGTGTATCATTGAAAATACATTATATTATAACGTAATATGCAGTGTATCATTGAAAATACATTATAATATAACGTAATATGCAGTGTATCATTGAAAATACCTTCTAATATAACGTAATATGCAGTGTATCATTGAAAATACCTTCTGAAATATCGTAGTTTATAATTG
The DNA here is from genome assembly GCA_916610255.1 of Lasioglossum lativentre. Lineage (NCBI taxonomy): Eukaryota > Metazoa > Arthropoda > Insecta > Hymenoptera > Halictidae > Lasioglossum > Lasioglossum lativentre. The sequence continues at coordinate 29,674 of CAKAJI010000616.1, forward strand.
AAAATACCTTATAATATAACGTAATAAGCAGTGTATCATTGAAAATACCTTATAATATAACGTAATATGCAGTGTATCATTGAAAATACCTTATAATATAACGTAATATGCAGTGTATCACTGAAAATACCTTATAACATATCGTAGTTTGTAGTGTATCTTTGAAAATACCTTATATCATATCGTAATATGCAGTGTATCATTGAAAATACATTATATTATAACGTAATATGCAGTGTATCATTGAAAATACATTATAATATAACGTAATATGCAGTGTATCATTGAAAATACCTTATAATATAACGTAATATGCAGTGTATCATTGAAAATACCTTGTAATATATCGTAGTTTATCATTGAAAATACCTTATAATATATCCTAATATGCAGTGTATCATTGAAAATACCTTATAATATAACGTAATATGCAGTGTATCATTGAAAATACCTTATAATATAACGTAATACGCAGTGTATAATTGAAAATACCTTATAATATAACGTAATATGCTGTGTATCATTGAAAATACCTTATAATATAACGTAATATGCAGTGTATCATTGAAAATACCTTCTAAAATATCATAGTTTATAATTGAAAATACCGTATAATATAACGTAATATGCAGTGTATCATTGAAAATACCTTATAATATAACGTAATATGCAGTGTATCATTGAAAATACCTTATAATATAACGTAATATGCAGTGTATCATTGAAAATACCTTATAACATATCGTAATTTGTAGTGTATCTTTGAAAATACCTTATAATATAACGTAATATGCAGTGTATCATTGAAAATACCTTCTAAAATATCGTAGTTTATCATTGAAAATACCTTATAATATAACGTAATATGCAGTGTATAATTGAAAATACCTTATAATATAACGTAATATGCTGTGTATCATTGAAAATACCTTATAATATAACGTAATATGCAGTGTATCATTGAAAATACCTTATATCATATCGTAATATGCAGTGTATCATTGAAAATACATTATATTATAACGTAATATGCAGTGTATCATTGAAAATACATTATAATATAACGTAATATGCAGTGTATCATTGAAAATACCTTATAATATAACGTAATATGCAGTGTATCATTGAAAATACCTTGTAATATATCGTAGTTTATCATTGAAAATACCTTATAATATAACGTAATATGCAGCGTATCATTGAAAATACCTTATAATATAACGTAATATACAGTGTATCATTGAAAATACCTTATAACATATCGTAATATGCAGTGTATCATTGAAAATACGTTATAATATATCCTAATATGCAGTGTATCATTGAAAATACCTTATAATATAACGTAATATGCAGTGTATCATTGAAAATACCTTATAATATATCCTAATATGCAGTGTATCATTGAAAATACCTTATAATATAACGTAATATGCAGTGTATCATTGAAAATACCTTCTAAAATATCGTAGTTTATCATTGAAAATACCTTATAATATAACGTAATATGCAGTGTATAATTGAAAATACCTTATAATATAACGTAATATGCTATGTATCATTGAAAATACCTTATAATATAACGTAATATGCAGTGTATCATTGAAAATACCTTATATCACATCGTAATATGCAGTGTATCATTGAAAATACCTTATAATATAACGTAATATGCAGTGTATCATTGAAAATACCTTATAATATATCCTAATATGCAGTGTATCATTGAAAATACCTTATAATATAACGTAATATGCAGTGTATCATTGAAAATACCTTCTAAAATATCGTAGTTTATCATTGAAAATACCTTATAATATAACGTAATATGCAGTGTATAATTGAAAATACCTTATAATATAACGTAATATGCTGTGTATCATTGAAAATACCTTATAATATAACGTAATATGCAGTGTATCATTGAAAATACCTTATATCATATCGTAATATGCAGTGTATCATTGAAAATACCTTATAATATAACGTAATATGCAGTGTATCATTGAAAATACCTTATAATATATCCTAATATGCAGTGTATCATTGAAAATACCTTATAATATAACGTAATATGCAGTGTATAATTGAAAATACCTTATAATATAACGTAATATGCTGTGTATCATTGAAAATACCTTATAATATAACGTAATATGCAGTGTATCATTGAAAATACCTTATATCATATCGTAATATGCAGTGTATCATTGAAAATACCTTATAATATAACATAATATGCAGTGTATCATTGAAAATACCTTCTAAAATATCGTAGTTTATCATTGAAAATACCTTATAATATAACGTAATATGCAGTGTATCATTGAAAATACCTTATAATATAACGTAATATGCAGTGTATCATTGAAAATACCTTATAACATATCGTAATTTGTAGTGTATCTTTGAAAATACCTTATATCATATCGTAATATGCAGTGTATCATTGAAAATACATTATATTATAACGTAATATGCAGTGTATCATTGAAAATACATTATAATATAACGTAATATGCAGTGTATCATTGAAAATACCTTATAATATAACGTAATATGCAGTGTATCATTGAAAATACCTTCTAAAATATCGTAGTTTATAATTGAAAATACCTTATAATATAACGTAATATGCAGTGTATCATTGAAAATACCTTATAATATAACGTAATATGCAGTGTATCATTGAAAATACCTTATAATATAACGTAATATGCAGTATATCATTGAAAAAACCTTATAACATATCGTAATTTGTAGTGTATCTTTGAAAATACCTTATATCATATCGTAATATGCAGTGTATCATTGAAAATACATTATATTATAACGTAATATGCAGTGTATCATTGAAAATACATTATAATATAACGTAATATGCAGTGTATCATTGAAAATACCTTACGATATAACGTAATATGCAGTGTATCATTGAAAATACCTTATATCATATCGTAATATGCAGTGTATCATTGAAAATACCTTATAATATAACGTAATATGCAAAGTATCATTGAAAATACCTTATAATATATCGTAATATGCAGTGTATCATTGAAAATACCTTATAATATAACGTAATATGCAGTGTATCATTGAAAATACCTTATAATATAACGTAATATGCAGTGTATCATTGAAAATACCTTCTAATATATCGTAGTTTATCATTGAAAATACATTATAATATAACGTAATATGCAGTGTATCATTGAAAATACCTTACGATATAACGTAATATGTAGTGTATCATTGAAAATACCTTATAATATAACGTAATATTCAGTGTATCATTGAAAATACCATATAACATATCGTAATATGCAGTGTATCTTTGAAAATACCTTATAATATAACGTAATATGCAGTGTATCATTGAAAATACCTTATAATATAACGTAATATGCAGTGTATCATTGAAAATACATTATAATATAACGTAATATGCAGTGTATCATTGAAAATACATTATAATATAACGTAATATGCAGTGTATCATTGTAAATACCTTATATCATATCGTAATATGCAGTGTATCATTGAAAATACCTTATAATATAACGTAATATGCAGTGTATCATTGAAAATACCTTATAACATATCGTAATATGCTGTGTATCATTGAAAATACCTTCTAATATATCGTAGTTTATCATTGAAAATACCATATAATATAACGTAATATACAGTGTATCATTGAAAATACCTTATAATATATCCTAATATGCAGTGTATCATTGAAAATACCTTATAATATAACGTAATATGCAGTGTATCATTGAAAATACCTTCTAAAATATCGTAGTTTATCATTGAAAATACCTTATAATATAACGTAATATGCAGTGTATAATTGAAAATACCTTATAATATAACGTAATATGCTGTGTATCATTGAAAATACCTTATAATATAACGTAATATGCAGTGTATCATTGAAAATACCTTATATCATATCGTAATATGCAGTGTATCATTGAAAATACCTTATAATATAACGTAATATGCAGTGTATCATTGAAAATACCTTATAATATATCCTAATATGCAGTGTATCATTGAAAATACCTTATAATATAACGTAATATGCAGTGTATAATTGAAAATACCTTATAATATAACGTAATATGCTGTGTATCATTGAAAATACCTTATAATATAACGTAATATGCAGTGTATCATTGAAAAATACCTTATATCATATCGTAATATGCAGTGTATCATTGAAAATACCTTATAATATATCCTAATATGCAGTGTATCATTGAAAATACCTTATAATATAGCGTAATATGCAGTGTATCATTGAAAATACCTTATAATATATCCTAATATGCAGTGTATCATTGAAAATACCTTATAATATAACGTAATAAGCAGTGTATCATTGAAAATACCTTCTAAAATATCGTAGTTTATCATTGAAAATACCTTATAATATAACGTAATATGCAGTGTATAATTGAAAATACCTTATAATATAACGTAATATGCTGTGTATCATTGAAAATACCTTATAATATAACGTAATATGCAGTGTATCATTGAAAATACCTTATATCATATCGTAATATGCAGTGTATCATTGAAAATACATTATAATATAACGTAATATGCAGTGTATCATTGAAAATACCTTATAATATATCCTAATATGCAGTGTATCATTGAAAATACCTTATAATATATCCTAATATGCAGTGTATCATTGAAAATACCTTCTAAAATATCGTAGTTTATAATTGAAAATACCTTATAATATAACGTAATATGCAGTGTATAATTGAAAATACCTTATAATATAACGTAATATGCAGTGTATCATTGAAAATACCTTATAATATAACGTAATATGCAGTGTATCATTGAAAATACCTTATAACATATCGTAATTTGTAGTGTATCTTTGAAAATACCTTATATCATATCGTAATATGCAGTGTATCATTGAAAATACATTATATTATAACGTAATATGCAGTGTATCATTGAAAATACCTTATAATATAACGTAATATGCAGTGTATCATTGAAAATACCTTATAATATAACGTAATATGCAGTGTATCATTGAAAATACCTTCTAAAATATCGTAGTTTATAATTGAAAATACCTTATAATATAACGTAATATGCAGTGTATCATTGAAAATACCTTATAATATAACGTAATATGCAGTGTATCATTGAAAATACCTTATAATATAACGTAATATGCAGTATATCATTGAAAAAACCTTATAACATATCGTAATTTGTAGTGTATCTTTGAAAATACCTTATATCATATCGTAATATGCAGTGTATCATTGAAAATACATTATATTATAACGTAATATGCAGTGTATCATTGAAAATACATTATAATATAACGTAATATGCAGTGTATCATTGAAAATACCTTATAATATAACGTAATATGCAGTGTATCATTGAAAATACCTTCTAATATATCGTAGTTTATCATTGAAAATACATTATAATATAACGTAATATGCAGTGTATCATTGAAAATACATTATAATATAACGTAATATGCAGTGTATCATTGAAAATACCTTATATCATATCGTAATATGCAGTGTATCATTGAAAATACCTTATAATATAACGTAATATGCAGTGTATCATTGAAAATACCTTATAACATATCCTAATATGCAGTGTATCATTGAAAGTACCTTATAATATAACGTAATATGCAGTGTATCATTGAAAATACGTTATATTATAACGTAATATGCAGTGTATCATTGAAAATACATTATAATATAACGTAATATGCAGTGTATCATTGAAAATACCTTATAATATAACGTAATATGCAGTGTATCATTGAAAATACCTTCTAATATATCGTAGTTTATCATTGAAAATACCTTATAATATAACGTAATATGCAGTGTATCATTGAAAATACCTTCTAATATATCGTAGTTTATCATTGAAAATACATTATAATATAACGTAATATGCAGTGTATCATTGAAAATACATTATAATATAACGTAATATGCAGTGTATCATTGTAAATACCTTATATCATATCGTAATATGCAGTGTATCATTGAAAATACCTTATAATATAACGTAATATGCAGTGTATCATTGAAAATACCTTATAACATATCCTAATATGCAGTGTATCATTGAAAGTACCTTATAATATAACGTAATATGCAGTGTATCATTGAAAATACGTTATATTATAACGTAATATGCAGTGTATCATTGAAAATACATTATAATATAACGTAATATGCAGTGTATCATTGAAAATACCTTATAATATAACGTAATATGCAGTGTATCATTGAAAATACCTTCTAATATATCGTAGTTTATCATTGAAAATACGTTATATTATAACGTAATATGCAGTGTATCATTGAAAATACATTATAATATAACGTAATATGCAGTGTATCATTGAAAATACCTTATAATATAACGTAATATGCAGTGTATCATTGAAAATACCTTCTAATATATCGTAGTTTATCATTGAAAATACATTATATTATAACGTAATATGCAGTGTATCATTGAAAATACATTATAATATAACGTAATATGCAGTGTATCATTGAAAATACCTTATAATATAACGTAATATGCAGTGTATCATTGAAAATACCTTCTAATATATCGTAGTTTATCATTGAAAATACATTATAATATAACGTAATATGCAGTGTATCATTGAAAATACATTATAATATAACGTAATATGCAGTGTATCATTGTAAATACCTTATATCATATCGTAATATGCAGTGTATCATTGAAAATACCTTATAATATAACGTAATATGCAGTGTATCATTGAAAATACCTTATAACATATCCTAATATGCAGTGTATCATTGAAAGTACCTTATAATATAACGTAATATGCAGTGTATCATTGAAAATACGTTATATTATAACGTAATATGCAGTGTATCATTGAAAATACATTATAATATAACGTAATATGCAGTGTATCATTGAAAATACCTTATAATATAACGTAATATGCAGTGTATCATTGAAAATACCTTCTAATATATCGTAGTTTATCATTGAAAATACCTTATAATATAACGTAATATGCAGTGTATCATTGAAAATACCTTATAATATAACGTAATATGCAGTGTATCATTGAAAATACATTATAATATAACGTAATATGCAGTGTATCATTGAAAATACCTTATAATATAACGTAATATGCAGTGTATCATTGAAAATACATTATAATATAACGTAATATGCAGTGTATCATTGAAAATACATTATAATATAACGTAATATGCAGTGTATCATTGAAAATACCTTATAATATAACGTAATATGCAGTGTATCATTGAAAATACCTTCTAATATGTCGTAGTTTATCATTGAAAATACCTTATAATATAACGTAATATGCAGTGTATCATTGAAAATACCTTATAATATAACGTAATATACAGTGTATCATTGAAAATACCTTATAATATAACGTAATATACAGTGTATCATTGAAAATACCTTATAATATAACGTAATATGCAGTGTATCATTGAAAATACCTTCTAAAATATCGTAGTTTATCATTGAAAATACCTTATAATATAACGTAATATGCAGTGTATCATTGAAAATACCATATAACATATCGTAATATGCAGTGTATCATTGAAAATACCTTATATCATATCGTAATATGCAGTGTATCATTGAAAATACCTTATAATATAACGTAATATGCAGTGTATCATTGAAAATACCTTACGATATAACGTAATATGCAGTGTATCATTGAAAATACCTTATATCATATCGTAATATGCAGTGTATCATTGAAAATACCTTATAATATAACGTAATATGCAGTGTATCATTGAAAATACCTTATATTATAACGTAATATGCAGTGTATCATTGAAAATACCTTATAATATAACGTAATATGCAGTGTATCATTGAAAATACCTTACGATATAACGTAATATGCAGTGTATCATTGAAAATACCTTATATCATATCGTAATATGCAGTGTATCATTAAAAATACATTATATTATAACGTAATATGCAGTGTATCATTGAAAATACATTATAATATAACGTAATATGCAGTGTATCATTGAAAATACCTTATAATATAACGTAATATGCAGTGTATCATTGAAAATACATTATATTATAACGTAATATGCAGTGTATCATTGAAAATACATTATAATATAAAGTAATATGCAGTGTATCATTGAAAATACCTTATAATATAACGTAATATGCAGTGTATCATTGAAAATACCTTATATCATATCGTAATAAGCAGTGTATCATTGAAAATACCTTATAACATATCGTAATTTGTAGTGTATCTTTGAAAATACCTTATATCATATCGTAATATGCAGTGTATCATTGAAAATACATTATATTATAACGTAATATGCAGTGTATCATTGAAAATACATTATAATATAACGTAATATGCAGTGTATCATTGAAAATACCTTATAATATAACTTAATATGCAGTGTATCATTGAAAATACCTTATAATATAACGTAATATGCAGTGTATCATTGAAAATACATTATAATATAACGTAATATGCAGTGTATCATTGAAAATACCTTATAATATATCCTAATATGCAGTGTATCATTGAAAATACCTTATAATATATCCTAATATGCAGTGTATCATTGAAAATACCTTCTAAAATATCGTAGTTTATAATTGAAAATACCTTATAATATAACGTAATATGCAGTGTATAATTGAAAATACCTTATAATATAACGTAATATGCAGTGTATCATTGAAAATACCTTATAATATAACGTAATATGCAGTGTATCATTGAAAATACCTTATAACATATCGTAATTTGTAGTGTATCTTTGAAAATACCTTATATCATATCGTAATATGCAGTGTATCATTGAAAATACATTATATTATAACGTTATATGCAGTGTATCATTGAAAATACATTATAATATAACGTAATATGCAGTGTATCATTGAAAATACCTTATAATATAACGTAATATGCAGTGTATCATTGAAAATACCTTCTAAAATATCGTAGTTTATAATTGAAAATACCTTATAATATAACGTAATATGCAGTGTATCATTGAAAATACCTTATAATATAACGTAATATGCAGTGTATCATTGAAAATACCTTATAATATAACGTAATATGCAGTATATCATTGAAAAAACCTTATAACATATCGTAATTTGTAGTGTATCTTTGAAAATACCTTATATCATATCGTAATATGCAGTGTATCATTGAAAATACATTATATTATAACGTTATATGCAGTGTATCATTGAAAATACATTATAATATAACGTAATATGCAGTGTATCATTGAAAATACCTTATAATATAACGTAATATGCAGTGTATCATTGAAAATACCTTCTAATATATCGTAGTTTATCATTGAAAATACATTATAATATAACGTAATATTCAGTGTATCATTGAAAATACCATATAACATATCGTAATATGCAGTGTATCATTGAAAATACCTTATAATATAACGTAATATGCAGTGTATCATTGAAAATACCTTATAATATAACGTAATATGCAGTGTATCATTGAAAATACATTATAATATAACGTAATATGCAGTGTATCATTGAAAATACATTATAATATAACGTAATATGCAGTGTATCATTGAAAATACCTTATATCATATCGTAATATGCAGTGTATCATTGAAAATACCTTATAATATAACGTAATATGCAGTGTATCATTGAAAATACCTTATAACATATCCTAATATGCAGTGTATCATTGAAAATACCTTATAATATAACGTAATATGCAGTGTATCATTGAAAATACGTTATATTATAACGTAATATGCAGTGTATCATTGAAAATACATTATAATATAACGTAATATGCAGTGTATCATTGAAAATACCTTATAATATAACGTAATATGCAGTGTATCATTGAAAATACCTTCTAATATATCGTAGTTTATCATTGAAAATACCTTATAATATAACGTAATATGCAGTGTATCATTGAAAATACCTTATAATATAACGTAATATGCAGTGTATCATTGAAAATACATTATAATATAACGTAATATGCAGTGTATCATTGAAAATACCTTATAATATAACGTAATATGCAGTGTATCATTGAAAATACATTATAATATAACGTAATATGCAGTGTATCATTGAAAATACATTATAATATAACGTAATATGCAGTGTATCATTGAAAATACCTTATAATATAACGTAATATGCAGTGTATCATTGAAAATACCTTCTAATATGTCGTAGTTTATCATTGAAAATACCTTATAATATAACGTAATATGCAGTGTATCATTGAAAATACCTTATAATATAACGTAATATACAGTGTATCATTGAAAATACCTTATAATATAACGTAATATACAGTGTATCATTGAAAATACCTTATAATATAACGTAATATGCAGTGTATCATTGAAAATACCTTCTAAAATATCGTAGTTTATCATTGAAAATACCTTATAATATAACGTAATATGCAGTGTATCATTGAAAATACCATATAACATATCGTAATATGCAGTGTATCATTGAAAATACCTTATATCATATCGTAATATGCAGTGTATCATTGAAAATACCTTATAATATAACGTAATATGCAGTGTATCATTGAAAATACCTTACGATATAACGTAATATGCAGTGTATCATTGAAAATACCTTATATCATATCGTAATATGCAGTGTATCATTGAAAATACCTTATAATATAACGTAATATGCAGTGTATCATTGAAAATACCTTATATTATAACGTAATATGCAGTGTATCATTGAAAATACCTTATAATATAACGTAATATGCAGTGTATCATTGAAAATACCTTACGATATAACGTAATATGCAGTGTATCATTGAAAATACCTTATATCATATCGTAATATGCAGTGTATCATTAAAAATACATTATATTATAACGTAATATGCAGTGTATCATTGAAAATACATTATAATATAACGTAATATGCAGTGTATCATTGAAAATACCTTATAATATAACGTAATATCCAGTGTATCATTGAAAATACATTATATTATAACGTAATATGCAGTGTATCATTGAAAATACATTATAATATAAAGTAATATGCAGTGTATCATTGAAAATACCTTATAATATAACGTAATATGCAGTGTATCATTGAAAATACCTTATATCATATCGTAATAAGCAGTGTATCATTGAAAATACCTTATAATATAACGTAATATGCAGTGTATCATTGAAAATTCCTTATAATATATCCTAATATGCAGTGTATCATTGAAAATACCTTATAATATAACGTAATATGCAGTGTATCATTGAAAATACCTTCTAAAATATCGTAGTTTATAATTGAAAATACCTTATAATATAACGTAATATGCAGTGTATCATTGAAAATACCTTATAATATAACGTAATATGCAGTGTATCATTGAAAATACCTTATAATATAACGTAATATGCAGTGTATCATTGAAAATACCTTATAACATATCGTAATTTGTAGTGTATCTTTGAAAATACCTTATATCATATCGTAATATGCAGTGTATCATTGAAAATACCTTATAATATAACGTAATATGCAGTGTATCATTGAAAATACCTTATAATATATCCTAATATGCAGTGTATCATTGAAAATACCTTATAATATAACATAATATGCAGTGTATCATTGAAAATACCTTCAGAAATATCGTAGTTTATCATTGAAAATACCTTATAATATAACGTAATATGCAGTGTATAATAGAAAATACCTTATAATATAACGTAATATGCAGTGTATCATTGAAAATACCTTATAATATAACGTAATATGCAGTGTATCATTGAAAATACCTTATAACATATCGTAATTTGTAGTGTATCTTTGAAAATACCTTATATCATATCGTAATATGCAGTGTATCATTGAAAATACCTTATAATATAACGTAATATGAAGTGTATCATTGAAAATACCTTATAATATAACGTAATATGCAGTGTATCATTGAAAATACCTTACGATATAACGTAATATGCAGTGTATCATTGAAAATACCTTATATCATATCGTAATATGCAGTGTATCATTGAAAATACATTATATTATAACGTAATATGCAGTGTATCATTGAAAATACATTATAATATAACGTAATATGCAGTGTATCATTGAAAATACCTTATAATATAACGTAATATCCAGTGTATCATTGAAAATACATTATATTATAACGTAATATGCAGTGTATCATTGAAAATACATTATAATATAAAGTAATATGCAGTGTATCATTGAAAATACCTTATAATATAACGTAATATGCAGTGTATCATTGAAAATACCTTATATCATATCGTAATAAGCAGTGTATCATTGAAAATACCTTATAATATAACGTAATATGCAGTGTATCATTGAAAATTCCTTATAATATATCCTAATATGCAGTGTATCATTGAAAATACCTTATAATAAAACGTAATATGCAGTGTATCATTGAAAATACCTTCTAAAATATCGTAGTTTATAATTGAAAATACCTTATAATATAACGTAATATGCAGTGTATCATTGAAAATACCTTATAATATAACGTAATATGCAGTGTATCATTGAAAATACCTTATAATATAACGTAATATGCAGTGTATCATTGAAAATACCTTAATAACATATCGTAATTTGTAGTGTATCTTTGAAAATACCTTATATCATATCGTAATATGCAGTGTATCATTGAAAATACCTTATAATATAACGTAATATGCAGTGTATCATTGAAAATACCTTATAATATATCCTAATATGCAGTGTATCATTGAAAATACCTTATAATATAACATAATATGCAGTGTATCATTGAAAATACCTTCTAAAATATCGTAGTTTATCATTGAAAATACCTTATAATATAACGTAATATGCAGTGTATAATAGAAAATACCTTATAATATAACGTAATATGCAGTGTATCATTGAAAATACCTTATAATATAACGTAATATGCAGTGTATCATTGAAAATACCTTATAACATATCGTAATTTGTAGTGTATCTTTGAAAATACCTTATATCATATCGTAATATGCAGTGTATCATTGAAAATACCTTATAATATAACGTAATATGCAGTGTATCATTGAAAATACCTTATAATATAACGTAATATGCAGTGTATCATTGAAAATACCTTACGATATAACGTAATATGCAGTGTATCATTGAAAATACCTTATATCATATCGTAATATGCAGTGTATCATTGAAAATACCTTATAATATAACGTAATATGCAGTGTATCATTGAAAATACCTTATAACATATCGTAATATGCAGTGTATCATTGAAAATACCTTACGATATAACGTAATATGTAGTGTATCATTGTAAATACATTATAATATAACTTAATATGCAGTGTATCATTGAAAATACCTTATAATATAACGTAATATGCAGTGTATCATTGAAAATACCTTATAATATAACGTAATATGCAGTGTATCATTGAAAATACCTTATAACATATCCTAATATGCAGTGTATCATTGAAAGTACCTTATAATATAACGTAATATGCAGTGTATCATTGAAAATACATTATAATATAACGTAATATGCAGTGTATCATTGAAAATACATTATAATATAACTTAATATGCAGTGTATCATTGAAAATACCTTATAATATAACGTAATATACAGTGTATCATTGAAAATACCTTATAATATAACGTAATATGCAGTGTATCATTGAAAATACCTTCTAAAATATCGTAGTTTATCATTGAAAATACCTTATAATATAACGTAATATGCAGTGTATCATTGAAAATACCATATAACATATCGTAATATGCAGTGTATCATTGAAAATACCTTATATCATATCGTAATATGCAGTGTATCATTGAAAATACCTTATAATATAACGTAATATGCAGTGTATCATTGAAAATACCTTATAATATAACGTAATATCCAGTGTATCATTGAAAATACATTATATTATAACGTAATATGCAGTGTATCATTGAAAATACATTATAATATAAAGTAATATGCAGTGTATCATTGAAAATACCTTATAATATAACGTAATATGCAGTGTATCATTGAAAATACCTTATATCATATCGTAATAAGCAGTGTATCATTGAAAATACCTTATAACATATCGTAATTTGTAGTGTATCTTTGAAAATACCTTATATCATATCGTAATATGCAGTGTATCATTGAAAATACATTATATTATAACGTAATATGCAGTGTATCATTGAAAATACATTATAATATAACGTAATATGCAGTGTATCATTGAAAATACCTTATAATATAACTTAATATGCAGTGTATCATTGAAAATACCTTATAATATAACGTAATATGCAGTGTATCATTGAAAATACATTATAATATAACGTAATATGCAGTGTATCATTGAAAATACCTTATAATATATCCTAATATGCAGTGTATCATTGAAAATACCTTATAATATATCCTAATATGCAGTGTATCATTGAAAATACCTTCTAAAATATCGTAGTTTATAATTGAAAATACCTTATAATATAACGTAATATGCAGTGTATAATTGAAAATACCTTATAATATAACGTAATATGCAGTGTATCATTGAAAATACCTTATAATATAACGTAATATGCAGTGTATCATTGAAAATACCTTATAACATATCGTAATTTGTAGTGTATCTTTGAAAATACCTTATATCATATCGTAATATGCAGTGTATCATTGAAAATACATTATATTATAACGTTATATGCAGTGTATCATTGAAAATACCTTATAATATAACGTAATATGCAGTGTATCATTGAAAATACCTTATAATATAACGTAATATGCAGTGTATCATTGAAAATACCTTCTAAAATATCGTAGTTTATAATTGAAAATACCTTATAATATAACGTAATATGCAGTGTATCATTGAAAATACCTTATAATATAACGTAATATGCAGTGTATCATTGAAAATACCTTATAATATAACGTAATATGCAGTATATCATTGAAAAAACCTTATAACATATCGTAATTTGTAGTGTATCTTTGAAAATACCTTATATCATATCGTAATATGCAGTGTATCATTGAAAATACATTATATTATAACGTAATATGCAGTGTATCATTGAAAATACATTATAATATAACGTAATATGCAGTGTATCATTGAAAATACCTTATAATATAACGTAATATGCAGTGTATCATTGAAAATACCTTCTAATATATCGTAGTTTATCATTGAAAATACATTATAATATAACGTAATATTCAGTGTATCATTGAAAATACCATATAACATATCGTAATATGCAGTGTATCTTTGAAAATACCTTATAATATAACGTAATATGCAGTGTATCATTGAAAATACCTTATAATATAACGTAATATGCAGTGTATCATTGAAAATACATTATAATATAACGTAATATGCAGTGTATCATTGAAAATACATTATAATATAACGTAATATGCAGTGTATCATTGTAAATACCTTATATCATATCGTAATATGCAGTGTATCATTGAAAATACCTTATAATATAACGTAATATGCAGTGTATCATTGAAAATACCTTATAACATATCCTAATATGCAGTGTATCATTGAAAATACCTTATAATATAACGTAATATGCAGTGTATCATTGAAAATACGTTATATTATAACGTAATATGCAGTGTATCATTGAAAATACATTATAATATAACGTAATATGCAGTGTATCATTGAAAATACCTTATAATATAACGTAATATGCAGTGTATCATTGAAAATACCTTCTAATATATCGTAGTTTATCATTGAAAATACCTTATAATATAACGTAATATGCAGTGTATCATTGAAAATACCTTATAATATAACGTAATATGCAGTGTATCATTGAAAATACATTATAATATAACGTAATATGCAGTGTATCATTGAAAATACCTTATAATATAACGTAATATGCAGTGTATCATTGAAAATACATTATAATATAACGTAATATGCAGTGTATCATTGAAAATACATTATAATATAACGTAATATGCAGTGTATCATTGAAAATACCTTATAATATAACGTAATATGCAGTGTATCATTGAAAATACCTTCTAATATGTCGTAGTTTATTATTGAAAATACCTTATAATATAACGTAATATGCAGTGTATCATTGAAAATACCTTATAATATAACGTAATATACAGTGTATCATTGAAAATACCTTATAATATAACGTAATATACAGTGTATCATTGAAAATACCTTATAATATAACGTAATATGCAGTGTATCATTGAAAATACCTTCTAAAATATCGTAGTTTATCATTGAAAATACCTTATAATATAACGTAATATGCAGTGTATCATTGAAAATACCATATAACATATCGTAATATGCAGTGTATCATTGAAAATACCTTATATCATATCGTAATATGCAGTGTATCATTGAAAATACCTTATAATATAACGTAATATGCAGTGTATCATTGAAAATACCTTACGATATAACGTAATATGCAGTGTATCATTGAAAATACCTTATATCATATCGTAATATGCAGTGTATCATTGAAAATACCTTATAATATAACGTAATATGCAGTGTATCATTGAAAATACCTTATATTATAACGTAATATGCAGTGTATCATTGAAAATACCTTATAATATAACGTAATATGCAGTGTATCATTGAAAATACCTTACGATATAACGTAATATGCAGTGTATCATTGAAAATACCTTATATCATATCGTAATATGCAGTGTATCATTAAAAATACATTATATTATAACGTAATATGCAGTGTATCATTGAAAATACATTATAATATAACGTAATATGCAGTGTATCATTGAAAATACCTTATAATATAACGTAATATCCAGTGTATCATTGAAAATACATTATATTATAACGTAATATGCAGTGTATCATTGAAAATACATTATAATATAAAGTAATATGCAGTGTATCATTGAAAATACCTTATAATATAACGTAATATGCAGTGTATCATTGAAAATACCTTATATCATATCGTAATAAGCAGTGTATCATTGAAAATACCTTATAATATAACGTAATATGCAGTGTATCATTGAAAATTCCTTATAATATATCCTAATATGCAGTGTATCATTGAAAATACCTTATAATATAACGTAATATGCAGTGTATCATTGAAAATACCTTCTAAAATATCGTAGTTTATAATTGAAAATACCTTATAATATAACGTAATATGCAGTGTATCATTGAAAATACCTTATAATATAACGTAATATGCAGTGTATCATTGAAAATACCTTATAATATAACGTAATATGCAGTGTATCATTGAAAATACCTTATAACATATCGTAATTTGTAGTGTATCTTTGAAAATACCTTATATCATATCGTAATATGCAGTGTATCATTGAAAATACCTTATAATATAACGTAATATGCAGTGTATCATTGAAAATACCTTATAATATATCCTAATATGCAGTGTATCATTGAAAATACCTTATAATATAACATAATATGCAGTGTATCATTGAAAATACCTTCAGAAATATCGTAGTTTATCATTGAAAATACCTTATAATATAACGTAATATGCAGTGTATAATAGAAAATACCTTATAATATAACGTAATATGCAGTGTATCATTGAAAATACCTTATAATATAACGTAATATGCAGTGTATCATTGAAAATACCTTATAACATATCGTAATTTGTAGTGTATCTTTGAAAATACCTTATATCATATCGTAATATGCAGTGTATCATTGAAAATACCTTATAATATAACGTAATATGCAGTGTATCATTGAAAATACCTTATAATATAACGTAATATGCAGTGTATCATTGAAAATACCTTACGATATAACGTAATATGCAGTGTATCATTGAAAATACCTTATATCATATCGTAATATGCAGTGTATCATTGAAAATACATTATATTATAACGTAATATGCAGTGTATCATTGAAAATACATTATAATATAACGTAATATGCAGTGTATCATTGAAAATACCTTATAATATAACGTAATATACAGTGTATCATTGAAAATACATTATATTATAACGTAATATGCAGTGTATCATTGAAAATACATTATAATATAAAGTAATATGCAGTGTATCATTGAAAATACCTTATAATATAACGTAATATGCAGTGTATCATTGAAAATACCTTATATCATATCGTAATAAGCAGTGTATCATTGAAAATACCTTATAATATAACGTAATATGCAGTGTATCATTGAAAATTCCTTATAATATATCCTAATATGCAGTGTATCATTGAAAATACCTTATAATATAACGTAATATGCAGTGTATCATTGAAAATACCTTCTAAAATATCGTAGTTTATAATTGAAAATACCTTATAATATAACGTAATATGCAGTGTATCATTGAAAATACCTTATAATATAACGTAATATGCAGTGTATCATTGAAAATACCTTATAATATAACGTAATATGCAGTGTATCATTGAAAATACCTTAATAACATATCGTAATTTGTAGTGTATCTTTGAAAATACCTTATATCATATCGTAATATGCAGTGTATCATTGAAAATACCTTATAATATAACGTAATATGCAGTGTATCATTGAAAATACCTTATAATATATCCTAATATGCAGTGTATCATTGAAAATACCTTATAATATAACATAATATGCAGTGTATCATTGAAAATACCTTCTAAAATATCGTAGTTTATCATTGAAAATACCTTATAATATAACGTAATATGCAGTGTATAATAGAAAATACCTTATAATATAACGTAATATGCAGTGTATCATTGAAAATACCTTATAATATAACGTAATATGCAGTGTATCATTGAAAATACCTTATAACATATCGTAATTTGTAGTGTATCTTTGAAAATACCTTATATCATATCGTAATATGCAGTGTATCATTGAAAATACCTTATAATATAACGTAATATGCAGTGTATCATTGAAAATACCTTATAATATAACGTAATATGCAGTGTATCATTGAAAATACCTTACGAT
Organism: Lasioglossum lativentre; assembly: GCA_916610255.1. Classification (NCBI taxonomy): domain Eukaryota; kingdom Metazoa; phylum Arthropoda; class Insecta; order Hymenoptera; family Halictidae; genus Lasioglossum; species Lasioglossum lativentre. The sequence continues at coordinate 48,859 of CAKAJI010000616.1, forward strand.
ATAACGTAATATGCAGTGTATCATTGAAAATACCTTATATCATATCGTAATATGCAGTGTATCATTGAAAATACCTTATAATATAACGTAATATGCAGTGTATCATTGAAAATACCTTATAACATATCGTAATATGCAGTGTATCATTGAAAATACCTTACGATATAACGTAATATGTAGTGTATCATTGTAAATACATTATAATATAACTTAATATGCAGTGTATCATTGAAAATACCTTATAATATAACGTAATATGCAGTGTATCATTGAAAATACCTTATAATATAACGTAATATGCAGTGTATCATTGAAAATACCTTATAACATATCCTAATATGCAGTGTATCATTGAAAGTACCTTATAATATAACGTAATATGCAGTGTATCATTGAAAATACATTATGTTATAACGTAATATGCAGTGTATCATTGAAAATACATTATAATATAACTTAATATGCAGTGTATCATTGAAAATACCTTATAATATAACGTAATATACAGTGTATCATTGAAAATACCTTATAATATAACGTAATATGCAGTGTATCATTGAAAATACCTTCTAAAATATCGTAGTTTATCATTGAAAATACCTTATAATATAACGTAATATGCAGTGTATCATTGAAAATACCATATAACATATCGTAATATGCAGTGTATCATTGAAAATACCTTATATCATATCGTAATATGCAGTGTATCATTGAAAATACCTTATAATATAACGTAATATGCAGTGTATCATTGAAAATACCTTACGATATAACGTAATATGCAGTGTATCATTGAAAATACCTTATATCATATCGTAATATGCAGTGTATCATTGAAAATACCTTATAATATAACGTAATATGCAGTGTATCATTGAAAATACCTTATATTATAACGTAATATGCAGTGTATCATTGAAAATACCTTATAATATAACGTAATATGCAGTGTATCATTGAAAATACCTTACGATATAACGTAATATGCAGTGTATCATTGAAAATACCTTATATCATATCGTAATATGCAGTGTATCATTAAAAATACATTATATTATAACGTAATATGCAGTGTATCATTGAAAATACATTATAATATAACGTAATATGCAGTGTATCATTGAAAATACCTTATAATATAACGTAATATGCAGTGTATCATTGAAAATACATTATATTATAACGTAATATGCAGTGTATCATTGAAAATACATTATAATATAAAGTAATATGCAGTGTATCATTGAAAATACCTTATAATATAACGTAATATGCAGTGTATCATTGAAAATACCTTATATCATATCGTAATAAGCAGTGTATCATTGAAAATACCTTATAATATAACGTAATATGCAGTGTATCATTGAAAATTCCTTATAATATATCCTAATATGCAGTGTATCATTGAAAATACCTTATAATATAACGTAATATGCAGTGTATCATTGAAAATACCTTCTAAAATATCGTAGTTTATAATTGAAAATACCTTATAATATAACGTAATATGCAGTGTATCATTGAAAATACCTTATAATATAACGTAATATGCAGTGTATCATTGAAAATACCTTATAATATAACGTAATATGCAGTGTATCATTGAAAATACCTTATAACATATCGTAATTTGTAGTGTATCTTTGAAAATACCTTATATCATATCGTAATATGCAGTGTATCATTGAAAATACCTTATAATATATCGTAATATGCAGTGTATCATTGAAAATACCTTATAATATATCCTAATATGCAGTGTATCATTGAAAATACCTTATAATATAACATAATATGCAGTGTATCATTGAAAATACCTTCTAAAATATCGTAGTTTATCATTGAAAATACCTTATAATATAACGTAATATGCAGTGTATAATAGAAAATACCTTATAATATAACGTAATATGCAGTGTATCATTGAAAATACCTTATAATATAACGTAATATGCAGTGTATCATTGAAAATACCTTATAACATATCGTAATTTGTAGTGTATCTTTGAAAATACCTTATATCATATCGTAATATGCAGTGTATCATTGAAAATACCTTATAATATAACGTAATATGCAGTGTATCATTGAAAATACCTTATAATATAACGTAATATGCAGTGTATCATTGAAAATACCTTACGATATAACGTAATATGCAGTGTATCATTGAAAATACCTTATATCATATCGTAATATGCAGTGTATCATTGAAAATACATTATATTATAACGTAATATGCAGTGTATCATTGAAAATACATTATAATATAACGTAATATGCAGTGTATCATTGAAAATACCTTATAATATAACGTAATATCCAGTGTATCATTGAAAATACATTATATTATAACGTAATATGCAGTGTATCATTGAAAATACATTATAATATAAAGTAATATGCAGTGTATCATTGAAAGTACCTTATAATATAACGTAATATGCAGTGTATCATTGAAAATACATTATGTTATAACGTAATATGCAGTGTATCATTGAAAATACATTATAATATAACTTAATATGCAGTGTATCATTGAAAATACCTTATAATATAACGTAATATGCAGTGTATCATTGAAAATACCTTATAATATAACGTAATATACAGTGTATCATTGAAAATACCTTATAACATATCGTAATATGCAGTGTATCATTGAAAATACCATATAATATAACGTAATATACAGTGTATCATTGAAAATACCTTATAACATATCGTAATATGCAGTGTATCATTGAAAATACCTTATAACATATCGTAATTTGTAGTGTATCTTTGAAAATACCTTATAATATAACGTAATATGCAGTGTATCATTGAAAATACCTTATAATATAACGTAATATGCAGTGTATCATTGAAAATACATTATAATATAACGTAATATGCAGTGTATCATTGAAAATACCTTATAATATAACGTAATATGCAGTGTATCATTGAAAATACATTATAATATAACGTAATATGCAGTGTATCATTGAAAATACATTATAATATAACGTAATATGCAGTGTATCATTGAAAATACCTTATAATATAACGTAATATGCAGTGTATCATTGAAAATACCTTCTAATATGTCGTAGTTTATCATTGAAAATACCTTATAATATAACGTAATATGCAGTGTATCATTGAAAATACCTTATAATATAACGTAATATACAGTGTATCATTGAAAATACCTTATAATATAACGTAATATACAGTGTATCATTGAAAATACCTTATAATATAACGTAATATGCAGTGTATCATTGAAAATACCTTCTAAAATATCGTAGTTTATCATTGAAAATACCTTATAATATAACGTAATATGCAGTGTATCATTGAAAATACCATATAACATATCGTAATATGCAGTGTATCATTGAAAATACCTTATATCATATCGTAATATGCAGTGTATCATTGAAAATACCTTATAATATAACGTAATATGCAGTGTATCATTGAAAATACATTATAATATAAAGTAATATGCAGTGTATCATTGAAAATACCTTATAATATAACGTAATATGCAGTGTATCATTGAAAATACCTTATAATATAACGTAATATGCAGTGTATCATTGAAAATACCTTATAACATATCGTAATTTGTAGTGTATCTTTGAAAATACCTTATATCATATCGTAATATGCAGTGTATCATTGAAAATACCTTATAATATAACGTAATATGCAGTGTATCATTGAAAATACCTTATAATATATCCTAATATGCAGTGTATCATTGAAAATACCTTATAATATAACATAATATGCAGTGTATCATTGAAAATACCTTCTAAAATATCGTAGTTTATCATTGAAAATACCTTATAATATAACGTAATATGCAGTGTATAATAGAAAATACCTTATAATATAACGTAATATGCAGTGTATCATTGAAAATACCTTATAATATAACGTAATATGCAGTGTATCATTGAAAATACCTTATAATATAACGTAATTTGTAGTGTATCTTTGAAAATACCTTATATCATATCGTAATATGCAGTGTATCATTGAAAATACCTTATAATATAACGTAATATGCAGTGTATCATTGAAAATACCTTATAATATAACGTAATATGCAGTGTATCATTGAAAATACCTTACGATATAACGTAATATGCAGTGTATCATTGAAAATACCTTATATCATATCGTAATATGCAGTGTATCATTGAAAATACATTATATTATAACGTAATATGCAGTGTATCATTGAAAATACATTATAATATAACGTAATATGCAGTGTATCATTGAAAATACCTTATAATATAACGTAATATCCAGTGTATCATTGAAAATACATTATATTATAACGTAATATGCAGTGTATCATTGAAAATACATTATAATATAAAGTAATATGCAGTGTATCATTGAAAATACCTTATAATATAACGTAATATGCAGTGTATCATTGAAAATACCTTATATCATATCGTAATATGCAGTGTATCATTGAAAATACCTTATAATATAACGTAATATGCAGTGTATCATTGAAAATTCCTTATAATATATCCTAATATGCAGTGTATCATTGAAAATACCTTATAATATAACGTAATATGCAGTGTATCATTGAAAATACCTTCTAAAATATCGTAGTTTATAATTGAAAATACCTTATAATATAACGTAATATGCAGTGTATCATTGAAAATACCTTATAATATAACGTAATATGCAGTGTATCATTGAAAATACCTTATAATATAACGTAATATGCAGTGTATCATTGAAAATACCTTATAACATATCGTAATTTGTAGTGTATCTTTGAAAATACCTTATATCATATCGTAATATGCAGTGTATCATTGAAAATACCTTATAATATAACGTAATATGCAGTGTATCATTGAAAATACCTTATAATATATCCTAATATGCAGTGTATCATTGAAAATACCTTATAATATAACATAATATGCAGTGTATCATTGAAAATACCTTCTAAAATATCGTAGTTTATCATTGAAAATACCTTATAATATAACGTAATATGCAGTGTATAATAGAAAATACCTTATAATATAACGTAATATGCAGTGTATCATTGAAAATACCTTATAATATAACGTAATATGCAGTGTATCATTGAAAATACCTTATAACATATCGTAATTTGTAGTGTATCTTTGAAAATACCTTATATCATATCGTAATATGCAGTGTATCATTGAAAATACCTTATAATATAACGTAATATGCAGTGTATCATTGAAAATACCTTATAATATAACGTAATATGCAGTGTATCATTGAAAATACCTTACGATATAACGTAATATGCAGTGTATCATTGAAAATACCTTATATCATATCGTAATATGCAGTGTATCATTGAAAATACCTTATAATATAACGTAATATGCAGTGTATCATTGAAAATACCTTATAACATATCGTAATATGCAGTGTATCATTGAAAATACCTTACGATATAACGTAATATGTAGTGTATCATTGTAAATACCTTATAATATAACGTAATATGCAGTGTATCATTGAAAATACCTTATAACATATCGTAATTCGCAGTGTATCATTGAAAATACCTTATAATATAACGTAATATGCAGTGTATCATTGAAAATACCTTATAACATATCCTAATATGCAGTGTATCATTGAAAGTACCTTATAATATAACGTAATATGCAGTGTATCATTGAAAATACATTATGTTATAACGTAATATGCAGTGTATCATTGAAAATACATTATAATATAACTTAATATGCAGTGTATCATTGAAAATACCTTATAATATAACGTAATATGCAGTGTATCATTGAAAATACCTTATAATATAACGTAATATACAGTGTATCATTGAAAATACCTTATAACATATCGTAATATGCAGTGTATCATTGAAAATACCATATAATATAACGTAATATACAGTGTATCATTGAAAATACCTTATAACATATCGTAATATGCAGTGTATCATTGAAAATACCTTATAACATATCGTAATTTGTAGTGTATCTTTGAAAATACCTTATAATATAACGTAATATGCAGTGTATCATTGAAAATACCTTAAAATATAACGTAATATGCAGTGTATCATTGAAAATACCTTATAATATAACGTAATATGCAGTGTATCATTGAAAATACCTTACGATATAACGTAATATGTAGTGTATCATTGTAAATACCTTATAATATAACGTAATATGCAGTGTATCATTGAAAATACCTTATATCATATCGTAATATGCAGTGTATCATTGAAAATACCTTATAATATAACGTAATATGCAGTGTATCATTGAAAATACCTTATAACATATCCTAATATGCAGTGTATCATTGAAAATACCTTATAATATAACTTAATATGCAGTGTATCATTGAAAATACCTTATAATATAACGTAATATGCAGTGTATCATTGAAAATACCTTATAATATAACGTAATATACAGTGTATCATTGAAAATACCTTATAACATATCGTAATATGCAGTGTATCATTGAAAATACCTTATAATATATCCTAATATGCAGTGTATCATTGAAAATACGTTATAATATAACGTAATATGCAGTGTATCATTGAAAATACCTTATAATATATCCTAATATGCAGTGTATCATTGAAAATACCTTATAATATAACGTAATATGCAGTGTATCATTGAAAATACCTTCTAAAATATCGTAATATGCTGTGTATCATTGAAAATACCTTCTAATATATCGTAGTTTATCATTGAAAATACCATATAATATAACGTAATATACAGTGTATCATTGAAAATACCTTATAACATATCGTAATATGCAGTGTATCATTGAAAATACCTTATAACATATCGTAATTTGTAGTGTATCTTTGAAAATACCTTATAATATAACGTAATATGCAGTGTATCATTGAAAATACCTTAAAATATAACGTAATATGCAGTGTATCATTGAAAATACCTTATAATATAACGTAATATGCAGTGTATCATTGAAAATACCTTATAACATATCGTAATTTGTAGTGTATCTTTGAAAATACCTTATATCATATCGTAATATGCAGTGTATCATTGAAAATACCTTATAATATAACGTAATATGCAGTGTATCATTGAAAATACCTTATAATATATCCTAATATGCAGTGTATCATTGAAAATACCTTATAATATAACATAATATGCAGTGTATCATTGAAAATACCTTCTAAAATATCGTAGTTTATCATTGAAAATACCTTATAATATAACGTAATATGCAGTGTATAATAGAAAATACCTTATAATATAACGTAATATGCAGTGTATCATTGAAAATACCTTATAATATAACGTAATATGCAGTGTATCATTGAAAATACCTTATAACATATCGTAATTTGTAGTGTATCTTTGAAAATACCTTATATCATATCGTAATATGCAGTGTATCATTGAAAATACCTTATAATATAACGTAATATGCAGTGTATCATTGAAAATACCTTATAATATAACGTAATATGCAGTGTATCATTGAAAATACCTTACGATATAACGTAATATGCAGTGTATCATTGAAAATACCTTATATCATATCGTAATATGCAGTGTATCATTGAAAATACCTTATAATATAACGTAATATGCAGTGTATCATTGAAAATACCTTATAACATATCGTAATATGCAGTGTATCATTGAAAATACCTTACGATATAACGTAATATGTAGTGTATCATTGTAAATACCTTATAATATAACGTAATATGCAGTGTATCATTGAAAATACCTTATAACATATCGTAATTCGCAGTGTATCATTGAAAATACCTTATAATATAACGTAATATGCAGTGTATCATTGAAAATACCTTATAACATATCCTAATATGCAGTGTATCATTGAAAGTACCTTATAATATAACGTAATATGCAGTGTATCATTGAAAATACATTATGTTATAACGTAATATGCAGTGTATCATTGAAAATACATTATAATATAACTTAATATGCAGTGTATCATTGAAAATACCTTATAATATAACGTAATATGCAGTGTATCATTGAAAATACCTTATAATATAACGTAATATACAGTGTATCATTGAAAATACCTTATAACATATCGTAATATGCAGTGTATCATTGAAAATACCATATAATATAACGTAATATACAGTGTATCATTGAAAATACCTTATAACATATCGTAATATGCAGTGTATCATTGAAAATACCTTATAACATATCGTAATTTGTAGTGTATCTTTGAAAATACCTTATAATATAACGTAATATGCAGTGTATCATTGAAAATACCTTAAAATATAACGTAATATGCAGTGTATCATTGAAAATACCTTATAATATAACGTAATATGCAGTGTATCATTGAAAATACCTTATATCATATCGTAATATGCAGTGTATCATTGAAAATACCTTATAATATAACGTAATATGCAGTGTATCATTGAAAATACCTTATAACATATCCTAATATGTAGTGTATCATTGAAAATACCTTATAATATAACTTAATATGCAGTGTATCATTGAAAATACCTTATAATATAACGTAATATGCAGTGTATCATTGAAAATACCTTATAACATATCGTAATTTGTAGTGTATCTTTGAAAATACCTTATATCATATCGTAATATGCAGTGTATCATTGAAAATACCTTATAATATAACGTAATATGCAGTGTATCATTGAAAATACCTTATAATATAACGTAATATGCAGTGTATCATTGAAAATACCTTACGATATAACGTAATATGCAGTGTATCATTGAAAATACCTTATATCATATCGTAATATGCAGTGTATCATTGAAAATACATTATATTATAACGTAATATGCAGTGTATCATTGAAAATACATTATAATATAACGTAATATGCAGTGTATCATTGAAAATACCTTATAATATAACGTAATATCCAGTGTATCATTGAAAATACATTATATTATAACGTAATATGCAGTGTATCATTGAAAATACATTATAATATAAAGTAATATGCAGTGTATCATTGAAAATACCTTATAATATAACGTAATATGCAGTGTATCATTGAAAATACCTTATATCATATCGTAATAAGCAGTGTATCATTGAAAATACCTTATAATATAACGTAATATGCAGTGTATCATTGAAAATTCCTTATAATATATCCTAATATGCAGTGTATCATTGAAAATACCTTATAATATAACGTAATATGCAGTGTATCATTGAAAATACCTTCTAAAATATCGTAGTTTATAATTGAAAATACCTTATAATATAACGTAATATGCAGTGTATCATTGAAAATACCTTATAATATAACGTAATATGCAGTGTATCATTGAAAATACCTTATAATATAACGTAATATGCAGTGTATCATTGAAAATACCTTATAACATATCGTAATTTGTAGTGTATCTTTGAAAATACCTTATATCATATCGTAATATGCAGTGTATCATTGAAAATACCTTATAATATAACGTAATATGCAGTGTATCATTGAAAATACCTTATAATATATCCTAATATGCAGTGTATCATTGAAAATACCTTATAATATAACGTAATATGCAGTGTATCATTGAAAATACCTTCTAAAATATCGTAGTTTATCATTGAAAATACCTTATAATATAACGTAATATGCAGTGTATAATAGAAAATACCTTATAATATAACGTAATATGCAGTGTATCATTGAAAATACCTTATAATATAACGTAATATGCAGTGTATCATTGAAAATACCTTATAACATATCGTAATTTGTAGTGTATCTTTGAAAATACCTTATATCATATCGTAATATGCAGTGTATCATTGAAAATACCTTATAATATAACGTAATATGCAGTGTATCATTGAAAATACCTTATAATATAACGTAATATGCAGTGTATCATTGAAAATACCTTACGATATAACGTAATATGCAGTGTATCATTGAAAATACCTTATATCATATCGTAATATGCAGTGTATCATTGAAAATACCTTATAATATAACGTAATATGCAGTGTATCATTGAAAATACCTTATAACATATCGTAATATGCAGTGTATCATTGAAAATACCTTACGATATAACGTAATATGTAGTGTATCATTGTAAATACCTTATAATATAACGTAATATGCAGTGTATCATTGAAAATACCTTATAACATATCGTAATTCGCAGTGTATCATTGAAAATACCTTATAATATAACGTAATATGCAGTGTATCATTGAAAATACCTTATAACATATCCTAATATGCAGTGTATCATTGAAAATACCTTATAATATAACGTAATATGCAGTGTATCATTGAAAATACATTATGTTATAACGTAATATGCAGTGTATCATTGAAAATACATTATAATATAACTTAATATGCAGTGTATCATTGAAAATACCTTATAATATAACGTAATATGCAGTGTATCATTGAAAATACCTTATAATATAACGTAATATACAGTGTATCATTGAAAATACCTTATAACATATCGTAATATGCAGTGTATCATTGAAAATACCATATAATATAACGTAATATACAGTGTATCATTGAAAATACCTTATAACATATCGTAATATGCAGTGTATCATTGAAAATACCTTATAACATATCGTAATTTGTAGTGTATCTTTGAAAATACCTTATAATATAACGTAATATGCAGTGTATCATTGAAAATACCTTAAAATATAACGTAATATGCAGTGTATCATTGAAAATACCTTATAATATAACGTAATATGCAGTGTATCATTGAAAATACCTTACGATATAACGTAATATGTAGTGTATCATTGTAAATACCTTATAATATAACGTAATATGCAGTGTATCATTGAAAATACCTTATAACATAACGTAATATGCAGTGTATCATTGAAAATACCTTATATCATATCGTAATATGCAGTGTATCATTGAAAATACCTTATAATATAACGTAATATGCAGTGTATCATTGAAAATACCTTGTAACATATCGTAATTTGTAGTGTATCTTTGAAAATACCTTATAATATAACGTAATATGCAGTGTATCATTGAAAATACCTTATAATATAACGTAATATGCAGTGTATCATTGAAAATACCTTATAACATATCGTAATTTGTAGTGTATCTTTGAAAATACCTTATAACATATCGTAATATGCTGTGTATCATTGAAAATACCTTCTAATATATCGTAGTTTATCATTGAAAATACCATATAATATAACGTAATATACAGTGTATCATTGAAAATACCTTATAACATATCGTAATATGCAGTGTATCATTGAAAATACCTTATAACATATCGTAATTTGTAGTGTATCTTTGAAAATACCTTATAATATAACGTAATATGCAGTGTATCATTGAAAATACCTTAAAATATAACGTAATATGCAGTGTATCATTGAAAATACCTTATAATATAACGTAATATGCAGTGTATCATTGAAAATACCTTCTAAAATATCGTAGTTTATAATTGAAAATACCTTATAATATAACGTAATATGCAGTGTATCATTGAAAATACCTTATAATATAACGTAATATGCTGTGTTTCATTGAAAATACCTTACGATATAACGTAATATGCAGTGTATCATTGAAAATACCTTATATCATATCGTAATATGCAGTGTATCATTGAAAATACCTTATAATATAACGTAATATACAGTGTATCATTGAAAATACCTTATATCATATCGTAATATGCAGTGTATCATTGAAAATACCTTATAATATAACGTAATATGCAGTGTATCATTGAAAATACCTTATAACATATCGTAATATGCTGTGTATCATTGAAAATACCTTCTAATATATCGTAGTTTATCATTGAAAATACCATATAATATAACGTAATATACAGTGTATCATTGAAAATACCTTATAACATATCGTAATATGCAGTGTATCATTGAAAATACCTTATAACATATCGTAATTTGTAGTGTATCTTTGAAAATACCTTATAATATAACGTAATATGCAGTGTATCATTGAAAATACCTTATAACATAACGTAATATGCAGTGTATCATTGAAAATACCTTATATCATATCGTAATATGCAGTGTATCATTGAAAATACCTTATAATATAACGTAATATGCAGTGTATCATTGAAAATACCTTATAACATATCGTAATTTGTAGTGTATCTTTGAAAATACCTTATAATATAACGTAATATGCAGTGTATCATTGAAAATACCTTATAATATAACGTAATATGCAGTGTATCATTGAAAATACCTTATAACATATCGTAATTTGTAGTGTATCTTTGAAAATACCTTATAATATAACGTAATATGCAGTGTATCATTGACAATACCTTATAACATATCCTAATATGCAGTGTATCATTGAAAGTACCTTATAATATAACGTAATATGCAGTGTATCATTGAAAATACATTATATTATAACGTAATATGCAGTGTATCATTGAAAATACCTTATAACATATCGTAATTTGTAGTGTATCTTTGAAAATACCTTATAATATAACGTAATATGCAGTGTATCATTGAAAATACCTTATAATATAACGTAATATGCAGTGTATCATTGAAAGTACCTTATAATATAACGTAATATGCAGTGTATCATTGAAAATACCTTATAATATAACGTAATATGCAGTGTATCATTGAAAATACCTTATAATATAACGTAATATGCAGTGTATCATTGACAAAACCTTATAACATATCCTAATATGCAGTGTATCATTGAAAGTACCTTATAATATAACGTAATATGCAGTGTATCATTGAAAATACCTTATAATATAACGTAATATGCAGTGTATCATTGAAAATACCTTACGATATAACGTAATATGCAGTGTATCATTGAAAATACCTTATATCATATCGCAATATGCAGTGTATCATTGAAAATACCTTATAATATAACGTAATATGCAGTGTATCATTGAAAATACCTTATAACATATCGTAATTTGTAGTGTATCTTTGAAAATACCTTATAATATAACGTAATATGCAGTGTATCATTGACAATACCTTATAATATAACGTAATATGCAGTGTATCATTGAAAATACCTTATAATATAACGTAATATACAATGTACCATTGAAAATACCTTATAACATATCGTAATATGCAGTGTATCATTGAAAATACCTTATAATATAACGTAATATGCAGTGTATCATTGAAAATACCATGTAATATAACGTAATATGCAGTGTATCATTGAAAATACCTTATAACATATCGTAATTTGTAGTGTATCTTTGAAAATACATTATAATATAACGTAATATGCAGTGTATCATTGAAAATACCATGTAATATAACGTAATATGCAGTGTATCATTGAAAATACCTTATAACAGATCGTAATTTGTAGTGTATCTTTGAAAATACCTTATAATATAACGTAATATGCAGTGTATCATTGAAAATACCATGTAATATAACGTAATATGCAGTGTATCATTGAAAATACCTTATAACATATCGTAATTTGTAGTGTATCTGTGAAAATACCTAATAATATAACGTAATATGCAGTATATCATTGAAAATACTTTATAATATAACGTAATATGCAGTGTATCATTGAAAATACCTTATAACATATCGTAATTTGTAGTGTATCTTTGAAAATACCTTATATCATATCGTAATATGCAGTATATCATTGAAAATACTTTATAATATAACGTAATATGCAGTGTATCATTGAAAATACCTTATAACATATCGTAATTTGTAGTGTATCTTTGATAATACCTTATATCATATCGTAATATGCAGTGTATCATTGAAAATACCTTATTATATAACGTAATATTCAGTGTATCATTGAATATACCTTATAATATAACGTAATATGCAGTGTATCATTGAAAATACCTTACGATATAACGTAATATGCAGTGTATCATTGAAAATACCTTATATCATATCGTAATATGCAGTGTATCATTGAAAATACCTTATAATATAACGTAATATGCAGTGTATCATTGAAAATACCTTCTAAAATATCGTAGTTTATCATTGAAAATACCTTATAATATAACGTAATATGCAGTGTATCATTGAAAATACCTTCTAAAATATCGTAGTTTATCATTGAAAATACCTTATAATATAACGTAATATGCAGTGTATCATTGAAAATACCTTATAATATAACGTAATATGCAGTGTATCATTGAAAATACCTTATAATATAACGTAATATGCAGTGTATCATTGAAAATACCTTATAATATAACGTAATATGCAGTGTATCATTGAAAATACCTAATAATATAACGTAATATGCAGTGTATCATTGAAAATACCTTATAACATATCGTAATTTGTAGTGTATCTTTGAAAATACCTTATATCATATCGTAATATGCAGTGTATCATTGAAAATACCTTATAATATATCCTAATATGCAGTGTATCATTGAAAATACCTTATAATATAACGTAATATGCAGGGTATCATTGAAAATACCATGTAATATAACGTAATATGCAGTGTATCATTGAAAATACCTTATAACATATCGTAATTTGTAGTGTATCTTTGAAAATACCTTATAATATAACGTAATATGCAGTGTATCATTGAATATACCTTATAATATAACGTAATATGCAGTGTATCATTGAAAATACCTTACGATATAACGTAATATGCAGTGTATCATTGAAAATACCTTATATCATATCGTAATTTGTAGTGTATCTTTGAAAATACCTTATAATATAACGTAATATACAGTGTATCATTGAAAATACCTTATAATATAACGTAATATGCAGTGTATCATTGAAAATACCTTATAATATAACGTAATATGCAGTGTATCATTGAAAATACCTTCTAAAATATCGTAGTTTATCATTGAAAATACCTTATAATATAACGTAATATGCAGTGTATCATTGAAAATACCTTATATCATATCGTAATATGCAGTGTATCATTGAAAATACCTTATAATATAACGTAATATGCAGTGTATCATTGAAAATACCTTATAATATAACGTAATATGCAGTGTATCATTGAAAATACCTTATAATATAACGTAATATGCAGTGTATCATTGAAAATACCTAATAATATAACGTAATATGCAGTGTATCATTGAAAATACCTTATAACATATCGTAATTTGTAGTGTATCTTTGAAAATACCTTATATCATATCGTAATATGCAGTGTATCATTGAAAATACCTTATAATATATCATAATATGCAGTGTATCATTGAAAATACCTTATAATATAACGTAATATGCAGGGTATCATTGAAAATACCATGTAATATAACGTAATATGCAGTGTATCATTGAAAATACCTTATAACATATCGTAATTTGTAGTGTATCTTTGAAAATACCTTATAATATAACGTAATATGCAGTGTATCATTGAATATACCTTATAATATAACGTAATATGCAGTGTATCATTGAAAATACCTTACGATATAACGTAATATGCAGTGTATCATTGAAAATACCTTATATCATATCGTAATTTGTAGTGTATCTTTGAAAATACCTTATAATATAACGTAATATGCAGTGTATCATTGAAAATACCTTATAATATAACGTAATATGCAGTGTATCATTGAAAATACCTTATAATATAACGTAATATGCAGTGTATCATTGAAAATACCTTCTAAAATATCGTAGTTTATCATTGAAAATACCTTATAATATAACGTAATATGCAGTGTATCATTGAAAATACCTTATAACACATCGTAATTTGTAGTGTATCTTTGAAAATACCTTATAATATAACGTAATATGCAGTGTATCATTGACAATACCTTATAATATAACGTAATATGCAGTGTATCATTGAAAATACCTTCTAAAATATCGTAGTTTATCTTTGAAAATACCTTATAATATAACGTAATATGCAGTGTATCATTGAATATACCTTATAATATAACGTAATATGCAGTGTATCATTGAAAATACCTTACGATATAACGTAATATGCAGTGTATCATTGAAAATACCTTATATCATATCGTAATTTGTAGTGTATCTTTGAAAATACCTTATAATATAACGTAATATACAGTGTATCATTGAAAATACCTTATAATATAACGTAATATGCAGTGTATCATTGAAAATACCTTATAATATAACGTAATATGCAGTGTATCATTGAAAATACCTTCTAAAATATCGTAGTTTTTCATTGAAAATACCTTATAATATAACGTAATATGCAGTGTATCATTGAAAATACCTTATATCATATCGTAATATGCAGTGTATCATTGAAAATACCTTATAATATAACGTAATATGCAGTGTATCATTGAAAATACCTTCTAAAATATCGTAGTTTATCATTGAAAATACCTTATAATATAACGTAATATGCAGTGTATCATTGAAAATACCTTCTAAAATATCGTAATTTATCATTGAAAATACCTTATAATATAACGTAATATGCAGTGTATCATTGAAAATACCTTATAATATAACGTAATATGCAGTGTATCATTGAAAATACCATGTAATATAACGTAATATGCAGTGTATCATTGAAAATACCTTATAACATATCGTAATTTGTAGTGTATCTTTGAAAATACCTTATAACATATCGTAATTTGTAGTGTATCTTTGAAAATACCTTATAATATAACGTAATATGCAGTGTATCATTGACAATACCTTATAATATAACGTAATATGCAGTGTATCATTGAAAATTCCTTATAATATAACGTAATATACAGTGTATCATTGAAAATACCTTATAATATAACGTAATATGCAGTGTATCATTGAAAATACCTTATAACATATCGTAATTTGTAGTGTATCTTTGAAAATACCTTATAATATAACGTAATATGCAGTGTATCATTGACAATACCTTATAATATAACGTAATATGCAGTGTATCATTGAAAATACCTTATAATATAACGTAATATACAATGTACCATTGAAAATACCTTATAACATATCGTAATATGCAGTGTATCATTGAAAATACCTTATAATATAACGTAATATGCAGTGTATCATTGAAAATACCATGTAATATAACGTAATTTGTAGTGTATCTTTGAAAATACCTTATATCATATCGTAATATGCAGTATATCATTGAAAATACTTTATAATATAACGTAATATGCAGTGTATCATTGAAAATACCTTATAACATATCGTAATTTGTAGTGTATCTTTGAAAATACCTTATATCATATCGTAATATGCAGTGTATCATTGAAAATACCTTATTATATAACGTAATATTCAGTGTATCATTGAATATACCTTATAATATAACGTAATATGCAGTGTATCATTGAAAATACCTTACGATATAACGTAATATGCAGTGTATCATTGAAAATACCTTATATCATATCGTAATATGCAGTGTATCATTGAAAATACCTTATAATATAACGTAATATGCAGTGTATCATTGAAAATACCTTCTAATATATCGTAGTTTATCATTGAAAATACCTTATAATATAACGTAATATGCAGTGTATCATTGAAAATACCTTCTAAAATATCGTAGTTTATCATTGAAAATACCTTATAATATAACGTAATATGCAGTGTATCATTGAAAATACCTTATAATATAACGTAATATGCAGTGTATCATTGAAAATACCTTATAATATAACGTAATATGCAGTGTATCATTGAAAATACCTTATAATATAACGTAATATGCAGTGTATCATTGAAAATACCTAATAATATAACGTAATATGCAGTGTATCATTGAAAATACCTTATAACATATCGTAATTTGTAGTGTATCTTTGAAAATACCTTATATCATATCGTAATATGCAGTGTATCATTGAAAATACCTTATAATATATCCTAATATGCAGTGTATCATTGAAAATACCTTATAATATAACGTAATATGCAGGGTATCATTGAAAATACCATGTAATATAACGTAATATGCAGTGTATCATTGAAAATACCTTATAACATATCGTAATTTGTAGTGTATCTTTGAAAATACCTTATAATATAACGTAATATGCAGTGTATCATTGAAAATACCTTATAATATAACGTAATATGCAGTGTATCATTGAAAATACCTTACGATATAACGTAATATGCAGTGTATCATTGAAAATACCTTATATCATATCGTAATTTGTAGTGTATCTTTGAAAATACCTTATAATATAACGTAATATACAGTGTATCATTGAAAATACCTTATAATATAACGTAATATGCAGTGTATCATTGAAAATACCTTATAACATAACGTAATATGCAGTGTATCATTGAAAATACCTTCTAAAATATCGTAGTTTATCATTGAAAATACCTTATAATATAACGTAATATGCAGTGTATCATTGAAAATACCTTATAATATAACGTAATATGCAGGGTATCATTGAAAATACCATGTAATATAACGTAATATGCAGTGTATCATTGAAAATACCTTATAACATATCGTAATTTGTAGTGTATCTTTGAAAATACCTTATAATATAACGTAATATGCAGTGTATCATTGAATATACCTTATAATATAACGTAATATGCAGTGTATCATTGAAAATACCTTACGATATAACGTAATATGCAGTGTATCATTGAAAATACCTTATATCATATCGTAATTTGTAGTGTATCTTTGAAAATACCTTATAATATAACGTAATATACAGTGTATCATTGAAAATACCTTATAATATAACGTAATATGCAGTGTATCATTGAAAATACCTTATATCATATCGTAATATGCAGTGTATCATTGAAAATACCTTATAATATAACGTAATATGCAGTGTATCATTGAAAATACCTTCTAAAATATCGTAGTTTATCATTGAAAATACCTTATAATATAACGTAATATGCAGTGTATCATTGAAAATACCTTCTAAAATATCGTAGTTTATCATTGAAAATACCTTATAATATAACGTAATATGCAGTGTATCATTGAAAATACCTTATATCATATCGTAATATGCAGTGTATCATTGAAAATACCTTATAATATAACGTAATATGCAGTGTATCATTGAAAATACCTTCTAAAATATCGTAGTTTATCATTGAAAATACCTTATAATATAACGTAATATGCAGTGTATCATTGAAAATACCTTCTAAAATATCGTAATTTATCATTGAAAATACCTTATAATATAACGTAATATGCAGTGTATCATTGAAAATACCTTATAATATAACGTAATATGCAGTGTATCATTGAAAATACCATGTAATATAACGTAATATGCAGTGTATCATTGAAAATACCTTATAACATATCGTAATTTGTAGTGTATCTTTGAAAATACCTTATAACATATCGTAATTTGTAGTGTATCTTTGAAAATACCTTATAATATAACGTAATATGCAGTGTATCATTGAAAATACCTTATAACATAACGTAATATGCAGTGTATCATTGAAAATACCTTATAACATATCGTAATTTGTAGTGTATCTTTGAAAATACCTTATAATATAACGTAATATGCAGTGTATCATTGACAATACCTTATAATATAACGTAATATGCAGTGTATCATTGAAAATTCCTTATAATATAACGTAATATACAGTGTATCATTGAAAATACCTTATAACATATCGTAATATGCAGTGTATCATTGAAAATACCTTATAATATAACGTAATATGCAGTGTATCATTGAAAATACCATGTAATATAACGTAATATGCAGTGTATCATTGAAAATACCTTATATCATATCGTAATATGCAGTGTATCATTGAAAATACCTTCTAAAATATCGTAGTTTATCATTGAAAATACCTTATAATATAACGTAATATGCAGTGTATCATTGAAAATACCTTCTAAAATATCGTAGTTTATCATTGAAAATACCTTATAATATAACGTAATATGCAGTGTATCATTGAAAATACCTTATAATATAACGTAATATGCAGTGTATCATTGAAAATACCTTATAATATAACGTAATATGCAGTGTATCATTCAAAATACCTTATAATATAACGTAATATGCAGTGTATCATTGAAAATACCTTATAATATAACGTAATATGCAGTGTATCATTGAAAATACCTTATAATATAACGTAATATGCAGTGTATCATTGAAAATACCTTCTAAAATATCGTAGTTTATCATTGAAAATACCTTATAGTATAAAGTAATATGCAGTGTATCATTGAAAATACCTTATAATATAACGTAATATGCAGTGTATCATTGAAAATACCATGTAATATAACGTAATATGCAGTGTATCATTGAAAATACCTTATAATATAACGTAATATGCAGTGTATCATTGAAAATACCTTATAATATAACGTAATATACAGTGTATCATTGAAAATACCTTATAATATAACGTAATATACAGTGTATCATTGAAAATACCATGTAATATAACGTAATATGCAGTGTATCATTGAAAATACCTTATATCATATCGTAATATGCAGTGTATCATTGAAAATACCTTCTGAAATATCGTAGTTTATCATTGAAAATACCTTGTAATATAACGTAATATGCAGTGTATCATTGAAAATACCTTATAATATAACGTAATATGCAGTGTATCATTGAAAATACCTTCTAAAATATCGTAGTTTATCATTGAAAATACCTTATAATATAACGTAATATGCAGTGTATCATTGAAAATACCTTCTAAAATATCGTAGTTTATCATTGAAAATACCTTATAATATAACGTAATATGCAGTGTATCATTGAAAATACCTTATAATATAACGTAATATGCAGTGTATCATTGAAAATACCTTATAATATAACGTAATATGCAGTGTATCATTGAAAATACCTTATAATATAACGTAATATGCAGTGTATCATTGAAAATACCTTCTAAAATATCGTAGTTTATCATTGAAAATACCTTATAATATAACGTAATATGCAGTGTATCATTGAAAATACCTTATAATATAACGTAATATGCAGTGTATCATTGAAAATACCATATAATATAACGTAATATGCAGTGTATCATTGAAAATACCTTATAATATAACGTAATATGCAGTGTATCATTGAAAATACCTTCTAAAATATCGTAGTTTATCATTGAAAATACCTTATAATATAACGTAGTATGCAGTGTATCATTGAAAATACCTTATAATATAACGTAATATGCAGTGTATCATTGAAAATACCTTATAATATAACGTAATATGCAGTGTATCATTGAAAATACCTTATAATATAACGTAATATGCAGTGTATCATTGAAAATACCTTCTAAAATATCGTAGTTTATCATTGAAAATACCTTATAATATAACGTAATATGCAGTGTATCATTGAAAATACCTTATATCATATCGTAATATGCAGTGTATCATTGAAAATACCTTATAATATAACGTAATATGCATTGTATCATTGAA
The DNA here is from genome assembly GCA_916610255.1 of Lasioglossum lativentre. Lineage (NCBI taxonomy): Eukaryota > Metazoa > Arthropoda > Insecta > Hymenoptera > Halictidae > Lasioglossum > Lasioglossum lativentre. The sequence continues at coordinate 70,385 of CAKAJI010000616.1, forward strand.
AATACCTTCTAAAATATCGTAGTTTATCATTGAAAATACCTTATAATATAACGTAATATGCAGTGTATCATTGAAAATACCTTATAATATAACGTAATATGCAGTGTATCATTGAAAATACCTTATAACATATCGTAATTTGTAGTGTATCTTTGAAAATACCTTATAATATAACGTAATATGCAGTGTATCATTGACAATACCTTATAATATAACGTAATATGCAGTGTATCATTGAAAATTCCTTATAATATAACGTAATATGCAGTGTATCATTGAAAATACCTTATAATATAACGTAATATGCAGTGTATCATTGAAAATACCTTATAATATAACGTAATATGCAGTGTATCATTCAAAATACCTTATAATATAACGTAATATGCAGTGTATCATTGAAAATACCTTATAATATAACGTAATATGCAGTGTATCATTGAAAATACCTTATAATATAACGTAATATGCAGTGTATCATTGAAAATACCTTCTAATATATCGTAGTTTATCATTGAAAATACCTTATAATATAAAGTAATATGCAGTGTATCATTGAAAATACCTTATAATATAACGTAATATGCAGTGTATCATTGAAAATACCATGTAATATAACGTAATATGCAGTGTATCATTGAAAATACCTTATAATATAACGTAATATGCAGTGTATCATTGAAAATACCTTATAATATAACGTAATATGCAGTGTATCATTGAAAATACCTTATAACATATCGTAATTTGTAGTGTATCTTTGAAAATACCTTATAATATAACGTAATATACAGTGTATCATTGAAAATACCTTATAACATATCGTAATTTGTAGTGTATCTTTGAAAATACCTTATAATATAACGTAATATGCAGTGTATCATTGACAATACCTTATAATATAACGTAATATACAGTGTATCATTGAAAATACCTTATAATATAACGTAATATACAGTGTATCATTGAAAATACCATGTAATATAACGTAATATGCAGTGTATCATTGAAAATACCTTATATCATATCGTAATATGCAGTGTATCATTGAAAATACCTTCTGAAATATCGTAGTTTATCATTGAAAATACCTTGTAATATAACGTAATATGCAGTGTATCATTGAAAATACCTTATAATATAACGTAATATGCAGTGTATCATTGAAAATACCTTCTAAAATATCGTAGTTTATCATTGAAAATACCTTATAATATAACGTAATATGCAGTGTATCATTGAAAATACCTTCTAAAATATCGTAGTTTATCATTGAAAATACCTTATAATATAACGTAATATGCAGTGTATCATTGAAAATACCTTATAATATAACGTAATATGCAGTGTATCATTGAAAATACCATATAATATAACGTAATATGCAGTGTATCATTGAAAATACCTTATAATATAACGTAATATGCAGTGTATCATTGAAAATACCTTATAATATAACGTAATATGCAGTGTATCATTGAAAATACCTTCTAAAATATCGTAGTTTATCATTGAAAATACCTTATAGTATAACGTAATATGCAGTGTATCATTGAAAATACCTTATAATATAACGTAATATGCAGTGTATCATTGAAAATACCATGTAATATAACGTAATATGCAGTGTATCATTGAAAATACCTTATAATATAACGTAATATGCAGTGTATCATTGAAAATACCTTATATTATATCATAATATGCAGTGTATCATTGAAAATACCTTATAATATAACGTAATATGCAGTGTATCATTGAAAATACCATATAATATAACGTAATATGCAGTGTATCATTGAAAATACCTTATAATATAACGTAATATGCAGTGTATCATTGAAAATACCTTACGATATAACGTAATATGCAGTGTATCATTGAAAATACCTTATAATATAACGTAATATGCAGTGTATCATTGAAAATACCTTATAACATATCGTAATTTGTAGTGTATCTTTGAAAATTCCTTATATCATATCGTAATATGCAGTGTATCATTGAAAAAACCTTATAATATAACGTAATATGCAGTGTATCATTGAAAATACCTTATATCATATCGTAATATGCAGTGTATCATTGAAAATACCTTATAATATAACGTAATATGCAGTGTATCATTGAAAATACCTTATAATATAACGTAATATGCAGTGTATCATTGAAAATACCTTATATCATATCGTAATATGCAGTGTATCATTGAAAATACCTTATAATATAACGTAATATGCAGTGTATCATTGAAAATACCTTCTAAAATATCGTAGTTTATCATTGAAAATACCTTATAATATAACGTAATATGCAGTGTATCTTTGAAAATACCTTATAATATAACGTTATATGCAGTGTATCATTGACAATACCTTATAATATAACGTAATATGCAGTGTATCATTGAAAATACCTTATATCATATCGTAATATGCAGTGTATCATTGAAAATACCTTATAATATAACGTAATATGCAGTGTATCATTGAAAATACCTTATAACATATCGTAATTTGTAGTGTATCTTTGAAAGTTCCTTATATCATATCGTAATATGCAGTGTATCATTGAAAATACCTTATAATATAACGTAATATGCAGTGTATCATTGAAAATACCTTATAATATAACGTAATATGCAGTGTATCATTGAAAATACCTTCTAAAATATCGTAGTTTATCATTGAAAATACCTTATAATATAACGTAATATGCAGTGTATCATTGAAAATACCTTATAATATAACGTAATATGCAGTGTATCATTGAAAATACCTTATAACATATCGTAATTTGTAGTGTATCTTTGAAAGTTCCTTATATCATATCGTAATATGCAGTGTATCATTGAAAATACCTTATAATATAACGTAATATGCAGTGTATCATTGAAAATACCTTATAATATAACGTAATATGCAGTGTATCATTGAAAATACCTTATAATATAACGTAATATGCAGTGTATCATTGAAAATACCTTCTAAAATATCGTAGTTTATCATTGAAAATACCTTATAATATAACGTAATATGCAGTGTATCATTGAAAATACCTTATATCATATCGTAATATGCAGTGTATCATTGAAAATACCTTCTAATATAACGTAATATGCAGTGTATCATTGAAAATACCTTCTAAAATATCGTAGTTTATCATTGAAAATACCTTATAATATAACGTAATATGCAGCGTATCATTGAAAATACCTTCTAAAATATCGTAATTTATCATTGAAAATACCTTATAATATAACGTAATATGCAGTGTATCATTGAAAATACCTTATAATATAACGTAATATGCAGTGTATCATTGAAAATACCATGTAATATAACGTAATATGCAGTGTATCATTGAAAATACCTTATAACATATCGTAATTTGTAGTGTATCTTTGAAAATACCTTATAATATAACGTAATATGCAGTGTATCATTGACAATACCTTATAATATAACGTAATATGCAGTGTATCATTGAAAATTCCTTATAATATAACGTAATATACAGTGTATCATTGAAAATACCTTATAACATATCGTAATATGCAGTGTATCATTGAAAATACCTTCTAAAATATCGTAGTTTATCATTGAAAATACCTTATAATATAACGTAATATGCAGTGTATCATTGAAAATACCTTCTAAAATATCGTAGTTTATCATTGAAAATACCTTATAATATAACGTAATATGCAGAGTATCATTGAAAATACCTTATAATATAACGTAATATGCAGTGTATCATTGAAAATACCTTATAATATAACGTAATATGCAGTGTATCATTCAAAATACCTTATAATATAACGTAATATGCAGTGTATCATTGAAAATACCTTATAATATAACGTAATATGCAGTGTATCATTGAAAATACCTTATAATATAACGTAATATGCAGTGTATCATTGAAAATACCTTCTAAAATATCGTAGTTTATCATTGAAAATACCTTATAGTATAAAGTAATATGCAGTGTATCATTGAAAATACCTTATAATATAACGTAATATGCAGTGTATCATTGAAAATACCATGTAATATAACGTAATATGCAGTGTATCATTGAAAATACCTTATAATATAACGTAATATGCAGTGTATCATTGAAAATACCTTATGATATAACGTAATATGCAGTGTATCATTGAAAATACCTTATAACATATCGTAATTTGTAGTGTATCTTTGAAAATACCTTATAATATAACGTAATATACAGTGTATCATTGAAAATACCTTATAACATATCGTAATTTGTAGTGTATCTTTGAAAATACCTTATAATATAACGTAATATGCAGTGTATCATTGACAATACCTTATAATATAACGTAATATACAGTGTATCATTGAAAATACCTTATAATATAACGTAATATACAGTGTATCATTGAAAATACCATGTAATATAACGTAATATGCAGTGTATCATTGAAAATACCTTATATCATATCGTAATATGCAGTGTATCATTGAAAATACCTTCTGAAATATCGTAGTTTATCATTGAAAATACCTTGTAATATAACGTAATATGCAGTGTATCATTGAAAATACCTTATAATATAACGTAATATGCAGTGTATCATTGAAAATACCTTCTAAAATATCGTAGTTTATCATTGAAAATACCTTATAATATAACGTAATATGCAGTGTATCATTGAAAATACCTTCTAAAATATCGTAGTTTATCATTGAAAATACCTTATAATATAACGTAATATGCAGTGTATCATTGAAAATACCTTATAATATAACGTAATATGCAGTGTATCATTGAAAATACCATATAATATAACGTAATATGCAGTGTATCATTGAAAATACCTTATAATATAACGTAATATGCAGTGTATCATTGAAAATACCTTCTAAAATATCGTAGTTTATCATTGAAAATACCTTATAATATAACGTAATATGCAGTGTATCATTGAAAATACCTTATAATATAACGTAATATGCAGTGTATCATTGAAAATACCTTATAATATAACGTAATATGCAGTGTATCATTGAAAATACCTTATAATATAACGTAATATGCAGTGTATCATTGAAAATACCTTCTAAAATATCGTAGTTTATCATTGAAAATACCTTATAATATAACGTAATATGCAGTGTATCATTGAAAATACCTTATAATATAACGTAATATGCATTGTATCATTGAAAATACCTTCTAAAATATCGTAGTTTATCATTGAAAATACCTTATAATATAACGTAATATGCAGTGTATCATTGAAAATACCTTCTAAAATATCGTAATTTATCATTGAAAATACCTTATAATATAACGTAATATGCAGTGTATCATTGAAAATACCTTATAATATAACGTAATATGCAGTGTATCATTGAAAATACCTTATAATATAACGTAATATGCAGTGTATCATTCAAAATACCTTATAATATAACGTAATATGCAGTGTATCATTGAAAATACCTTATAATATAACGTAATATGCAGTGTATCATTGAAAATACCTTATAATATAACGTAATATGCAGTGTATCATTGAAAATACCTTCTAAAATATCGTAGTTTATCATTGAAAATACCTTATAGTATAAAGTAATATGCAGTGTATCATTGAAAATACCTTATAATATAACGTAATATGCAGTGTATCATTGAAAATACCTTATATCATATCGTAATATGCAGTGTATCATTGAAAATACCTTATAATATAACGTAATATGCATTGTATCATTGAAAATACCTTCTAAAATATCGTAGTTTATCATTGAAAATACCTTATAATATAACGTAATATGCAGTGTATCATTGAAAATACCTTCTAAAATATCGTAATTTATCATTGAAAATACCTTATAATATAACGTAATATGCAGTGTATCATTGAAAATACCTTATAATATAACGTAATATGCAGTGTATCATTGAAAATACCTTATAATATAACGTAATATGCAGTGTATCATTGAAAATACCTTATAATATAACGTAATATGCAGTGTATCATTGAAAATACCTTCTAAAATATCGTAGTTTATCATTGAAAATACCTTATAATATAACGTAATATGCAGTGTATCATTGAAAATACCTTCTAAAATATCGTAGTTTATCATTGAAAATACCTTATAATATAACGTAATATGCAGAGTATCATTGAAAATACCTTATAATATAACGTAATATGCAGTGTATCATTGAAAATACCTTATAATATAACGTAATATGCAGTGTATCATTGAAAATACCTTATAATATAACGTAATATGCAGTGTATCATTGAAAATACCTTCTAAAATATCGTAGTTTATCATTGAAAATACCTTATAGTATAAAGTAATATGCAGTGTATCATTGAAAATACCTTCTAAAATATCGTAGTTTATCATTGAAAATACCTTATAATATAACGTAATATACAGTGTATCATTGAAAATACCTTATAATATAACGTAATATGCAGTGTATCATTGACAATACCTTATAATATAACGTAATATACAGTGTATCATTGAAAATACCTTATAATATAACGTAATATACAGTGTATCATTGAAAATACCATGTAATATAACGTAATATGCAGTGTATCATTGAAAATACCTTATATCATATCGTAATATGCAGTGTATCATTGAAAATACCTTCTGAAATATCGTAGTTTATCATTGAAAATACCTTGTAATATAACGTAATATGCAGTGTATCATTGAAAATACCTTATAATATAACGTAATATGCAGTGTATCATTGAAAATACCTTCTAAAATATCGTAGTTTATCATTGAAAATACCTTATAATATAACGTAATATGCAGTGTATCATTGAAAATACCTTCTAAAATATCGTAATTTATCATTGAAAATACCTTATAATATAACGTAATATGCAGTGTATCATTGAAAATACCTTATAATATAACGTAATATGCAGTGTATCATTGAAAATACCTTATAATATAACGTAATATGCAGTGTATCATTGAAAATACCTTATAATATAACGTAATATGCAGTGTATCATTGAAAATACCTTCTAAAATATCGTAGTTTATCATTGTAAATACCTTATAATATAACGTAATATGCAGTGTATCATTGAAAATACCTTCTAAAATATCGTAGTTTATCATTGAAAATACCTTATAATATAACGTAATATGCAGAGTATCATTGAAAATACCTTATAATATAACGTAATATGCAGTGTATCATTGAAAATACCTTATAATATAACGTAATATGCAGTGTATCATTCAAAATACCTTATAATATAACGTAATATGCAGTGTATCATTGAAAATACCTTATAATATAACGTAATATGCAGTGTATCATTGAAAATACCTTATAATATAACGTAATATGCAGTGTATCATTGAAAATACCTTCTAAAATATCGTAGTTTATCATTGAAAATACCTTATAGTATAAAGTAATATGCAGTGTATCATTGAAAATACCTTATAATATAACGTAATATGCAGTGTATCATTGAAAATACCATGTAATATAACGTAATATGCAGTGTATCATTGAAAATACCTTATAATATAACGTAATATGCAGTGTATCATTGAAAATACCTTATAATATAACGTAATATGCAGTGTATCATTGAAAATACCTTATAACATATCGTAATTTGTAGTGTATCTTTGAAAATACCTTATAATATAACGTAATATACAGTGTATCATTGAAAATACCTTATAACATATCGTAATTTGTAGTGTATCTTTGAAAATACCTTATAATATAACGTAATATGCAGTGTATCATTGACAATACCTTATAATATAACGTAATATACAGTGTATCATTGAAAATACCTTATAATATAACGTAATATACAGTGTATCATTGAAAATACCTTATAATATAACGTAATATGCAGTGTATCATTGAAAATACCTTATAATATAACGTAATATGCAGTGTATCATTGAAAATACCTTCTAAAATATCGTAGTTTATCATTGAAAATACCTTATAATATAACGTAATATACAGTGTATCATTGAAAATACCTTATAATATAACGTAATATGCAGTGTATCATTGAAAATACCTTATAATATAACGTAATATGCAGTGTATCATTGAAAATACCTTCTAAAATATCGTAGTTTATCATTGAAAATACCTTATAATATAACGTAATATGCAGTGTATCATTGAAAATATCTTATAATATAACGTAATATGCAGTGTATCATTGAAAATACCATGTAATATAACGTAATATGCAGTGTATCATTGAAAATACCTTATAATATAACGTAATATGCAGTGTATCATTGAAAATACCTTATAATATAACGTAATATGCAGTGTATCATTGAAAATACCTTATAACATATCGTAATTTGTAGTGTATCTTTGAAAATACCTTATAATATAACGTAATATACAGTGTATCATTGAAAATACCTTATAACATATCGTAATTTGTAGTGTATCTTTGAAAATACCTTATAATAAAACGTAATATGCAGTGTATCATTGACAATACCTTATAATATAACGTAATATACAGTGTATCATTGAAAATACCTTATAATATAACGTAATATACAGTGTATCATTGAAAATACCATGTAATATAACGTAATATGCAGTGTATCATTGCAAATACCTTATATCATATCGTAATATGCAGTGTATCATTGAAAATACCTTCTGAAATATCGTAGTTTATCATTGAAAATACCTTGTAATATAACGTAATATGCAGTGTATCATTGAAAATACCTTATAATATAACGTAATATGCAGTGTATCATTGAAAATACCTTCTAAAATATCGTAGTTTATCATTGAAAATACCTTATAATATAACGTAATATGCAGTGTATCATTGAAAATACCTTCTAAAATATCGTAGTTTATCATTGAAAATACCTTATAATATAACGTAATATGCAGTGTATCATTGAAAATACCTTATAATATAACGTAATATGCAGTGTATCATTGAAAATACCTTATAATATAACGTAATATGCAGTGTATCATTGAAAATACCTTATAATATAACGTAATATGCAGTGTATCATTGAAAATACCTTCTAAAATATCGTAGTTTATCATTGAAAATACCTTATAATATAACGTAATATGCAGTGTATCATTGAAAATACCTTATATCATATCGTAATATGCAGTGTATCATTGAAAATACCTTATAATATAACGTAATATGCAGTGTATCATTGAAAATACCTTCTAAAATATCGTAGTTTATCATTGAAAATACCTTATAATATAACGTAATATGCAGTGTATCATTGAAAATACCTTCTAAAATATCGTAATTTATCATTGAAAATACCTTATAATATAACGTAATATGCAGTGTATCATTGAAAATACCTTATAATATAACGTAATATGCAGTGTATCATTGAAAATACCTTATAATATAACGTAATATGCAGTGTATCATTGAAAATACCTTATATCATATCGTAATATGCAGTGTATCATTGAAAATACCTTCTGAAATATCGTAGTTTATCATTGAAAATACCTTGTAATATAACGTAATATGCAGTGTATCATTGAAAATACCTTATAATATAACGTAATATGCAGTGTATCATTGAAAATACCTTCTAAAATATCGTAGTTTATCATTGAAAATACCTTATAATATAACGTAATATGCAGTGTATCATTGAAAATACCTTCTAAAATATCGTAGTTTATCATTGAAAATACCTTATAATATAACGTAATATGCAGTGTATCATTGAAAATACCTTATAATATAACGTAATATGCAGTGTATCATTGAAAATACCATATAATATAACGTAATATGCAGTGTATCATTGAAAATACCTTATAATATAACGTAATATGCAGTGTATCATTGAAAATACCTTATAATATAACGTAATATGCAGTGTATCATTGAAAATACCTTCTAAAATATCGTAGTTTATCATTGAAAATACCTTATAGTATAACGTAATATGCAGTGTATCATTGAAAATACCTTATAATATAACGTAATATGCAGTGTATCATTGAAAATACCATGTAATATAACGTAATATGCAGTGTATCATTGAAAATACCTTATAATATAACGTAATATGCAGTGTATCATTGAAAATACCTTATAATATATCATAATATGCAGTGTATCATTGAAAATACCTTATAATATAACGTAATATGCAGTGTATCTTTGAAAATACCTTCTAAAATATCGTAGTTTATCATTGAAAATACCTTATAATATAACGTAATATGCAGTGTATCATTGAAAATATCTTATAATATAACGTAATATGCAGTGTATCATTGAAAATACCATGTAATATAACGTAATATGCAGTGTATCATTGAAAATACCTTATAATATAACGTAATATGCAGTGTATCATTGAAAATACCTTATAATAAAACGTAATATGCAGTGTATCATTGACAATACCTTATAATATAACGTAATATACAGTGTATCATTGAAAATACCTTATAATATAACGTAATATACAGTGTATCATTGAAAATACCATGTAATATAACGTAATATGCAGTGTATCATTGAAAATACCTTATATCATATCGTAATATGCAGTGTATCATTGAAAATACCTTCTGAAATATCGTAGTTTATCATTGAAAATACCTTGTAATATAACGTAATATGCAGTGTATCATTGAAAATACCTTATAATATAACGTAATATGCAGTGTATCATTGAAAATACCTTCTAAAATATCGTAGTTTATCATTGAAAATACCTTATAGTATAACGTAATATGCAGTGTAACATTGAAAATACCTTCTAAAATATCGTAGTTTATCATTGAAAATACCTTATAATATAACGTAATATGCAGTGTATCATTGAAAATACCTTATAATATAACGTAATATGCAGTGTATCATTGAAAATACCATATAATATAACGTAATATGCAGTGTATCATTGAAAATACCTTATAATATAACGTAATATGCAGTGTATCATTGAAAATACCTTCTAAAATATCGTAGTTTATCATTGAAAATACCTTATAATATAACGTAATATGCAGTGTATCATTGAAAATACCTTATAATATAACGTAATATGCAGTGTATCATTGAAAATACCTTATAATATAACGTAATATGCAGTGTATCATTGAAAATACCTTATAATATAACGTAATATGCAGTGTATCATTGAAAATACCTTCTAAAATATCGTAGTTTATCATTGAAAATACCTTATAATATAACGTAATATGCAGTGTATCATTGAAAATACCTTATATCATATCGTAATATGCAGTGTATCATTGAAAATACCTTATAATATAACGTAATATGCATTGTATCATTGAAAATACCTTCTAAAATATCGTAGTTTATCATTGAAAATACCTTATAATATAACGTAATATGCAGTGTATCATTGAAAATACCTTCTAAAATATCGTAGTTTATCATTGAAAATACCTTATAATATAACGTAATATGCAGTGTATCATTGAAAATACCTTCTAAAATATCGTAGTTTATCATTGAAAATACCTTATAATATAACGTAATATGCAGTGTATCATTGAAAATACCTTATAATATAACGTAATATGCAGTGTATCATTGAAAATACCATATAATATAACGTAATATGCAGTGTATCATTGAAAATACCTTATAATATAACGTAATATGCAGTGTATCATTGAAAATACCTTATAATATAACGTAATATGCAGTGTATCATTGAAAATACCTTCTAAAATATCGTAGTTTATCATTGAAAATACCTTATAGTATAACGTAATATGCAGTGTATCATTGAAAATACCTTATAATATAACGTAATATGCAGTGTATCATTGAAAATACCATGTAATATAACGTAATATGCAGTGTATCATTGAAAATACCTTATAATATAACGTAATATGCAGTGTATCATTGAAAATACCTTATAATATATCATAATATGCAGTGTATCATTGAAAATACCTTATAATATAACGTAATATGCAGTGTATCTTTGAAAATACCTTCTAAAATATCGTAGTTTATCATTGAAAATACCTTATAATATAACGTAATATGCAGTGTATCATTGAAAATATCTTATAATATAACGTAATATGCAGTGTATCATTGAAAATACCATGTAATATAACGTAATATGCAGTGTATCATTGAAAATACCTTATAATATAACGTAATATGCAGTGTATCATTGAAAATACCTTATAATAAAACGTAATATGCAGTGTATCATTGACAATACCTTATAATATAACGTAATATACAGTGTATCATTGAAAATACCTTATAATATAACGTAATATACAGTGTATCATTGAAAATACCATGTAATATAACGTAATATGCAGTGTATCATTGAAAATACCTTATATCATATCGTAATATGCAGTGTATCATTGAAAATACCTTCTGAAATATCGTAGTTTATCATTGAAAATACCTTGTAATATAACGTAATATGCAGTGTATCATTGAAAATACCTTATAATATAACGTAATATGCAGTGTATCATTGAAAATACCTTCTAAAATATCGTAGTTTATCATTGAAAATACCTTATAGTATAACGTAATATGCAGTGTAACATTGAAAATACCTTCTAAAATATCGTAGTTTATCATTGAAAATACCTTATAATATAACGTAATATGCAGTGTATCATTGAAAATACCTTATAATATAACGTAATATGCAGTGTATCATTGAAAATACCATATAATATAACGTAATATGCAGTGTATCATTGAAAATACCTTATAATATAACGTAATATGCAGTGTATCATTGAAAATACCTTCTAAAATATCGTAGTTTATCATTGAAAATACCTTATAATATAACGTAATATGCAGTGTATCATTGAAAATACCTTATAATATAACGTAATATGCAGTGTATCATTGAAAATACCTTATAATATAACGTAATATGCAGTGTATCATTGAAAATACCTTATAATATAACGTAATATGCAGTGTATCATTGAAAATACCTTCTAAAATATCGTAGTTTATCATTGAAAATACCTTATAATATAACGTAATATGCAGTGTATCATTGAAAATACCTTATATCATATCGTAATATGCAGTGTATCATTGAAAATACCTTATAATATAACGTAATATGCATTGTATCATTGAAAATACCTTCTAAAATATCGTAGTTTATCATTGAAAATACCTTATAATATAACGTAATATGCAGTGTATCATTGAAAATACCTTCTAAAATATCGTAATTTATCATTGAAAATACCTTATAATATAACGTAATATGCAGTGTATCATTGAAAATACCTTATAATATAACGTAATATGCAGTGTATCATTGAAAATACCTTATAATATAACGTAATATGCAGTGTATCATTGAAAATACCTTATAATATAACGTAATATGCAGTGTATCATTGAAAATACCTTCTAAAATATCGTAGTTTATCATTGAAAATACCTTATAATATAACGTAATATGCAGTGTATCATTGAAAATATCTTATAATAAAACGTAATATGCAGTGTATCATTGAAAATACCTTATAATATAACGTAATATGCAGTGTATCATTGAAAATACCTTATAATATAACGTAATATACAGTGTATCATTGAAAATACCATGTAATATAACGTAATATGCAGTGTATCATTGAAAATACCTTATATCATATCGTAATATGCAGTGTATCATTGAAAATACCTTCTAAAATATCGTAGTTTATCATTGAAAATACCTTATAATATAACGTAATATGCAGTGTATCATTGAAAATACCTTATAATATAACGTAATATGCAGTGTATCATTGAAAATACCATGTAATATAACGTAATATGCAGTGTATCATTGAAAATACCTTATAATATAACGTAATATGCAGTGTATCATTGAAAATACCTTATAATATATCATAATATGCAGTGTATCATTGAAAATACCTTATAATATAACGTAATATGCAGTGTATCTTTGAAAATACCTTCTAAAATATCGTAGTTTATCATTGAAAATACCTTATAATATAACGTAATATGCAGTGTATCATTGAAAATATCTTATAATATAACGTAATATGCAGTGTATCATTGAAAATACCATGTAATATAACGTAATATGCAGTGTATCATTGAAAATACCTTATAATATAACGTAATATGCAGTGTATCATTGAAAATACCTTATAATAAAACGTAATATGCAGTGTATCATTGACAATACCTTATAATATAACGTAATATACAGTGTATCATTGAAAATACCTTATAATATAACGTAATATACAGTGTATCATTGAAAATACCATGTAATATAACGTAATATGCAGTGTATCATTGAAAATACCTTATATCATATCGTAATATGCAGTGTATCATTGAAAATACCTTCTGAAATATCGTAGTTTATCATTGAAAATACCTTGTAATATAACGTAATATGCAGTGTATCATTGAAAATACCTTATAATATAACGTAATATGCAGTGTATCATTGAAAATACCTTCTAAAATATCGTAGTTTATCATTGAAAATACCTTATAGTATAACGTAATATGCAGTGTATCATTGAAAATACCTTCTAAAATATCGTAGTTTATCATTGAAAATACCTTATAATATAACGTAATATGCAGTGTATCATTGAAAATACCTTATAATATAACGTAATATGCAGTGTATCATTGAAAATACCATATAATATAACGTAATATGCAGTGTATCATTGAAAATACCTTATAATATAACGTAATATGCAGTGTATCATTGAAAATACCTTCTAAAATATCGTAGTTTATCATTGAAAATACCTTATAATATAACGTAATATGCAGTGTATCATTGAAAATACCTTATAATATAACGTAATATGCAGTGTATCATTGAAAATACCTTATAATATAACGTAATATACAGTGTATCATTGAAAATACCATGTAATATAACGTAATATGCAGTGTATCATTGAAAATACCTTATATCATATCGTAATATGCAGTGTATCATTGAAAATACCTTCTAAAATATCGTAGTTTATCATTGAAAATACCTTATAATATAACGTAATATGCAGTGTATCATTGAAAATACCTTATAATATAACGTAATATGCAGTGTATCATTGAAAATACCATGTAATATAACGTAATATGCAGTGTATCATTGAAAATACCTTATAATATAACGTAATATGCAGTGTATCATTGAAAATACCTTATAATAAAACGTAATATGCAGTGTATCATTGACAATACCTTATAATATAACGTAATATACAGTGTATCATTGAAAATACCTTATAATATAACGTAATATACAGTGTATCATTGAAAATACCATGTAATATAACGTAATATGCAGTGTATCATTGAAAATACCTTATATCATATCGTAATATGCAGTGTATCATTGAAAATACCTTCTGAAATATCGTAGTTTATCATTGAAAATACCTTGTAATATAACGTAATATGCAGTGTATCATTGAAAATACCTTATAATATAACGTAATATGCAGTGTATCATTGAAAATACCTTCTAAAATATCGTAGTTTATCATTGAAAATACCTTATAGTATAACGTAATATGCAGTGTATCATTGAAAATACCTCTAAAATATCGTAGTTTATCATTGAAAATACCTTATAATATAACGTAATATGCAGTGTATCATTGAAAATACCTTATAATATAACGTAATATGCAGTGTATCATTGAAAATACCATATAATATAACGTAATATGCAGTGTATCATTGAAAATACCTTATAATATAACGTAATATGCAGTGTATCATTGAAAATACCTTCTAAAATATCGTAGTTTATCATTGAAAATACCTTATAATATAACGTAATATGCAGTGTATCATTGAAAATACCTTATAATATAACGTAATATGCAGTGTATCATTGAAAATACCTTATAATATAACGTAATATGCAGTGTATCATTGAAAATACCTTATAATATAACGTAATATGCAGTGTATCATTGAAAATACCTTCTAAAATATCGTAGTTTATCATTGAAAATACCTTATAATATAACGTAATATGCAGTGTATCATTGAAAATACCTTATATCATATCGTAATATGCAGTGTATCATTGAAAATACCTTATAATATAACGTAATATGCATTGTATCATTGAAAATACCTTCTAAAATATCGTAGTTTATCATTGAAAATACCTTATAATATAACGTAATATGCAGTGTATCATTGAAAATACCTTCTAAAATATCGTAATTTATCATTGAAAATACCTTATAATATAACGTAATATGCAGTGTATCATTGAAAATACCTTATAATATAACGTAATATGCAGTGTATCATTGAAAATACCTTATAATATAACGTAATATGCAGTGTATCATTGAAAATACCTTATAATATAACGTAATATGCAGTGTATCATTGAAAATACCTTCTAAAATATCGTAGTTTATCATTGAAAATACCTTATAATATAACGTAATATGCAGTGTATCATTGAAAATATCTTATAATAAAACGTAATATGCAGTGTATCATTGAAAATACCTTATAATATAACGTAATATACAGTGTATCATTGAAAATACCTTATAATATAACGTAATATACAGTGTATCATTGAAAATACCATGTAATATAACGTAATATGCAGTGTATCATTGAAAATACCTTATATCATATCGTAATATGCAGTGTATCATTGAAAATACCTTCTAAAATATCGTAGTTTATCATTGAAAATACCTTATAATATAACGTAATATGCAGTGTATCATTGAAAATACCTTATAATATAACGTAATATGCAGTGTATCATTGAAAATACCATGTAATATAACGTAATATGCAGTGTATCATTGAAAATACCTTATAATATAACGTAATATGCAGTGTATCATTGAAAATACCTTATAATATATCATAATATGCAGTGTATCATTGAAAATACCTTATAATATAACGTAATATGCAGTGTATCTTTGAAAATACCTTCTAAAATATCGTAGTTTATCATTGAAAATACCTTATAATATAACGTAATATGCAGTGTATCATTGAAAATATCTTATAATATAACGTAATATGCAGTGTATCATTGAAAATACCATGTAATATAACGTAATATGCAGTGTATCATTGAAAATACCTTATAATATAACGTAATATGCAGTGTATCATTGAAAATACCTTATAATAAAACGTAATATGCAGTGTATCATTGACAATACCTTATAATATAACGTAATATACAGTGTATCATTGAAAATACCTTATAATATAACGTAATATACAGTGTATCATTGAAAATACCATGTAATATAACGTAATATGCAGTGTATCATTGAAAATACCTTATATCATATCGTAATATGCAGTGTATCATTGAAAATACCTTCTGAAATATCGTAGTTTATCATTGAAAATACCTTGTAATATAACGTAATATGCAGTGTATCATTGAAAATACCTTATAATATAACGTAATATGCAGTGTATCATTGAAAATACCTTCTAAAATATCGTAGTTTATCATTGAAAATACCTTATAGTATAACGTAATATGCAGTGTATCATTGAAAATACCTTCTAAAATATCGTAGTTTATCATTGAAAATACCTTATAATATAACGTAATATGCAGTGTATCATTGAAAATACCTTATAATATAACGTAATATGCAGTGTATCATTGAAAATACCATATAATATAACGTAATATGCAGTGTATCATTGAAAATACCTTATAATATAACGTAATATGCAGTGTATCATTGAAAATACCTTCTAAAATATCGTAGTTTATCATTGAAAATACCTTATAATATAACGTAATATGCAGTGTATCATTGAAAATACCTTATAATATAACGTAATATGCAGTGTATCATTGAAAATACCTTATAATATAACGTAATATACAGTGTATCATTGAAAATACCATGTAATATAACGTAATATGCAGTGTATCATTGAAAATACCTTATATCATATCGTAATATGCAGTGTATCATTGAAAATACCTTCTAAAATATCGTAGTTTATCATTGAAAATACCTTATAATATAACGTAATATGCAGTGTATCATTGAAAATACCTTATAATATAACGTAATATGCAGTGTATCATTGAAAATACCATGTAATATAACGTAATATGCAGTGTATCATTGAAAATACCTTATAATATAACGTAATATGCAGTGTATCATTGAAAATACCTTATAATATATCATAATATGCAGTGTATCATTGAAAATACCTTATAATATAACGTAATATGCAGTGTATCGTTGAAAATACCTTCTAAAATATCGTAGTTTATCATTGAAAATACCTTATAATATAACGTAATATGCAGTGTATCATTGAAAATATCTTATAATATAACGTAATATGCAGTGTATCATTGAAAATACCATGTAATATAACGTAATATGCAGTGTATCATTGAAAATACCTTATAATATAACGTAATATGCAGTGTATCATTGAAAATACCTTATAATAAAACGTAATATGCAGTGTATCATTGACAATACCTTATAATATAACGTAATATACAGTGTATCATTGAAAATACCTTATAATATAACGTAATATACAGTGTATCATTGAAAATACCATGTAATATAACGTAATATGCAGTGTATCATTGAAAATACCTTATATCATATCGTAATATGCAGTGTATCATTGAAAATACCTTCTGAAATATCGTAGTTTATCATTGAAAATACCTTGTAATATAACGTAATATGCAGTGTATCATTGAAAATACCTTATAATATAACGTAATATGCAGTGTATCATTGAAAATACCTTCTAAAATATCGTAGTTTATCATTGAAAATACCTTATAGTATAACGTAATATGCAGTGTATCATTGAAAATACCTTCTAAAATATCGTAGTTTATCATTGAAAATACCTTATAATATAACGTAATATGCAGTGTATCATTGAAAATACCTTATAATATAACGTAATATGCAGTGTATCATTGAAAATACCATATAATATAACGTAATATGCAGTGTATCATTGAAAATACCTTCTAAAATATCGTAGTTTATCATTGAAAATACCTTATAATATAACGTAATATGCAGTGTATCATTGAAAATACCTTATAATATAACGTAATATGCAGTGTATCATTGAAAATACCTTATAATATAACGTAATATGCAGTGTATCATTGAAAATACCTTATAATATAACGTAATATGCAGTGTATCATTGAAAATACCTTATAATATAACGTAATATGCAGTGTATCATTGAAAATACCTTATATCATATCGTAATATGCAGTGTATCATTGAAAATACCTTATAATATAACGTAATATGCATTGTATCATTGAAAATACCTTCTAAAATATCGTAGTTTATCATTGAAAATACCTTATAATATAACGTAATATGCAGTGTATCATTGAAAATACCTTCTAAAATATCGTAATTTATCATTGAAAATACCTTATAATATAACGTAATATGCAGTGTATCATTGAAAATACCTTATAATATAACGTAATATGCAGTGTATCATTGAAAATACCTTATAATATAACGTAATATGCAGTGTATCATTGAAAATACCTTATAATATAACGTAATATGCAGTGTATCATTGAAAATACCTTCTAAAATATCGTAGTTTATCATTGAAAATACCTTATAATATAACGTAATATGCAGTGTATCATTGAAAATATCTTATAATAAAACGTAATATGCAGTGTATCATTGAAAATACCTTATAATATAACGTAATATACAGTGTATCATTGAAAATACCTTATAATATAACGTAATATACAGTGTATCATTGAAAATACCATGTAATATAACGTAATATGCAGTGTATCATTGAAAATACCTTATATCATATCGTAATATGCAGTGTATCATTGAAAATACCTTCTGAAATATCGTAGTTTATCATTGAAAATACCTTGTAATATAACGTAATATGCAGTGTATCATTGAAAATACCTTATAATATAACGTAATATGCAGTGTATCATTGAAAATACCTTCTAATATATCGTAGTTTATCATTGAAAATACCTTATAATATAACGTAATATGCAGTGTATCATTGAAAATACCTTCTAAAATATCGTAGTTTATCATTGAAAATACCTTATAATATAACGTAATATGCAGTGTATCATTGAAAATACCTTATAATATAACGTAATATGCAGTGTATCATTGAAAATACCATATAATATAACGTAATATGCAGTGTATCATTGAAAATACCTTATAATATAACGTAATATGCAGTGTATCATTGAAAATACCTTCTAAAATATCGTAGTTTATCATTGAAAATACCTTATAATATAACGTAATATGCAGTGTATCATTGAAAATACCTTATAATATAACGTAATATGCAGTGTATCATTGAAAATACCTTATAATATAACGTAATATGCAGTGTATCATTGAAAATACCTTATAATATAACGTAATATGCAGTGTATCATTGAAAATACCTTCTAAAATATCGTAGTTTATCATTGAAAATACCTTATAATATAACGTAATATGCAGTGTATCATTGAAAATACCTTATATCATATCGTAATATGCAGTGTATCATTGAAAATACCTTATAATATAACGTAATATGCATTGTATCATTGAAAATACCTTCTAATATATCGTAGTTTATCATTGAAAATACCTTATAATATAACGTAATATGCAGTGTATCATTGAAAATACCTTCTAAAATATCGTAATTTATCATTGAAAATACCTTATAATATAACGTAATATGCAGTGTATCATTGAAAATACCTTATAATATAACGTAATATGCAGTGTATCATTGAAAATACCTTATAATATAACGTAATATGCAGTGTATCATTGAAAATACCTTATAATATAACGTAATATGCAGTGTATCATTGAAAATACCTTCTAAAATATCGTAGTTTATCATTGAAAATACCTTATAATATAACGTAATATGCAGTGTATCATTGAAAATATCTTATAATATAACGTAATATGCAGTGTATCATTGAAAATACCTTATAATATAACGTAATATGCAGTGTATCATTGAAAATACCTTATAATATAACGTAATATGCAGTGTATCATTGAAAATACCTTATAACATATTGTAATTTGTAGTGTATCTTTGAAAATACCTTATAATATAACGTAATATGCAGTGTATCATTGACAATACCTTATAATATAACGTAATATGCAGTGTATCATTGAAAATTCCTTATAATATAACGTAATATACAGTGTATCATTGAAAATACCTTATAACATATCGTAATATGCAGTATATCATTGAAAATACCTTATAATATAACGTAATATGCAGTGTATCATTGAAAATACCATGTAATATAACGTAATATGCAGTGTATCATTGAAAATACCTTATATCATATCGTAATATGCAGTGTATCATTGAAAATACCTTCTAAAATATCGTAGTTTATCATTGAAAATACCTTATAATATAACGTAATATGCAGTGTATCATTGAAAATACCTTCTAAAATATCGTAGTTTATCATTGAAAATACCTTATAATATAACGTAATATGCAGTGTATCATTGAAAATACCTTATAATATAACGTAATATGCAGTGTATCATTCAAAATACCTTATAATATAACGTAATATGCAGTGTATCATTGAAAATACCTTATAACATATCGTAATATGCAGTATATCATTGAAAATACCTTATAATATAACGTAATATGCAGTGTATCATTGAAAATACCATGTAATATAACGTAATATGCAGTGTATCATTGAAAATACCTTATATCATATCGTAATATGCAGTGTATCATTGAAAATACCTTCTAAAATATCGTAGTTTATCATTGAAAATACCTTATAATATAACGTAATATGCAGTGTATCATTGAAAATACCTTCTAAAATATCGTAGTTTATCATTGAAAATACCTTATAATATAACGTAATATGCAGTGTATCATTGAAAATACCTTATAATATAACGTAATATGCAGTGTATCATTGAAAATACCATGTAATATAACGTAATATGCAGTGTATCATTGAAAATACCTTATAAGATAACGTAATATGCAGTGTATCATTGAAAATACCTTATAATATAACGTAATATGCAGTGTATCATTGAAAATACCTTATAACATATCGTAATTTGTAGTGTATCTTTGAAAATACCTTATAATATAACGTAATATACAGTGTATCATTGAAAATACCTTATAACATATCGTAATTTGTAGTGTATCTTTGAAAATACCTTATAATATAACGTAATATGCAGTGTATCATTGACAATACCTTATAATATAACGTAATATACAGTGTATCATTGAAAATACCTTATAATATAACGTAATATACAGTGTATCATTGAAAATACCATGTAATATTACGTAATATGCAGTGTATCATTGAAAATACCTTATATCATATCGTAATATGCAGTGTATCATTGAAAATACCTTCTGAAATATCGTAGTTTATCATTGAAAATACCTTGTAATATAACGTAATATGCAGTGTATCATTGAAAATACCTTATAATATAACGTAATATGCAGTGTATCATTGAAAATACCTTCTAAAATATCGTAGTTTATCATTGAAAATACCTTATAATATAACGTAATATGCAGTGTATCATTGAAAATACCTTCTAAAATATCGTAGTTTATCATTGAAAATACCTTATAATATAACGTAATATGCAGTGTATCATTGAAAATACCTTATAATATAACGTAATATGCAGTGTATCATTGAAAATACCATATAATATAACGTAATATGCAGTGTATCATTGAAAATACCTTATAATATAACGTAATATGCAGTGTATCATTGAAAATACCTTATAATATAACGTAATATGCAGTGTATCATTGAAAATACCTTCTAAAATATCGTAGTTTATCATTGAAAATACCTTATAATATAACGTAATATGCAGTGTATCATTGAAAATACCTTATATCATATCGTAATATGCAGTGTATCATTGAAAATACCTTATAATATAACGTAATATGCAGTGTATCATTGAAAATACCTTCTAAAATATCGTAGTTTATCATTGAAAATACCTTATAATATAACGTAATATGCAGTGTATCATTGAAAATACCTTATAACATATCGTAATTTGTAGTGTATCTTTGAAAATACCTTATAATATAACGTTATATGCAGTGTATCATTGACAATACCTTATAATATAACGTAATATGCAGTGTATCATTGAAAATACCTTATATTATATCGTAATATGCAGTGTATCATTGAAAATACCTTATAATATAACGTAATATGCAGTGTATCATTGAAAATACCTTATAATATAACGTAATATGCAGTGTATCATTGAAAATACCTTATAACATATCGTAATTTGTAGTGTATCTTTGAAAATTCCTTATATCATATCGTAATATGCAGTGTATCATTGAAAATACCTTATAATATAACGTAATATGCAGTGTATCATTGAAAATACCTTATAACATATCGTAATTTGTAGTGTATCTTTGAAAATACCTTATAATATAACGTTATATGCAGTGTATCATTGACAATACCTTATAATATAACGTAATATGCAGTGTATCATTGAAAATACCTTATAATATAACGTAATATGCAGTGTATCATTGAAAATACCTTATAATATAACGTAATATGCAGTGTATCATTGAAAATACCTTATAATATAACGTAATATGCAGTGTATCATTGAAAATACCTTATAACATATCGTAATTTGTAGTGTATCTTTGAAAATACCTTATAATATAACGTTATATGCAGTGTATCATTGACAATACCTTATAATATAACGTAATATGCAGTGTATCATTGAAAATACCTTCTAAAATATCGTAGTTTATCATTGAAAATACCTTATAATATAACGTAATATGCAGTGTATCATTGAAAATACCTTCTAAAATATCGTAGTTTATCATTGAAAATACCTTATAATATAACGTAATATGCAGTGTATCATTGAAAATACCTTATAACATATCGTAATTTGTAGTGTATCTTTGAAAATACCTTATAATATAACGTTATATGCAGTGTATCATTGACAATACCTTATAATATAACGTAATATGCAGTGTATCATTGAAAATACCTTATAATATAACGTAATATGCAGTGTATCATTGAAAATACCTTATAATATAACGTAATATGCAGTGTATCATTGAAAATACCTTATAATATAACGTAATATGCAGTGTATCATTGAAAATACCTTATAATATAACGTAATATGCAGTGTATCATTGAAAATACCTTCTAAAATATCGTAGTTTATCATTGAAAATACCTTATAATATAACGTAATATGCAGTGTATCATTGAAAATACCTTATATCATATCGTAATATGCAGTGTATCATTGAAAATACCTTATAATATAACGTAATATGCAGTGTATCATTGAAAATACCTTCTAAAATATCGTAGTTTATCATTGAAAATACCTTATAATATAACGTAATATGCAGTGTATCATTGAAAATACCTTATAACATATCGTAATTTGTAGTGTATCTTTGAAAATACCTTATAATATAACGTTATATGCAGTGTATCATTGACAATACCTTATAATATAACGTAATATGCAGTGTATCATTGAAAATACCTTCTAAAATATCGTAGTTTATCATTGAAAATACCTTATAATATAACGTAATATGCAGTGTATCATTGAAAATACCTTCTAAAATATCGTAGTTTATCATTGAAAATACCTTATAATATAACGTAATATGCAGTGTATCATTGAAAATACCTTATAATATAACGTAATATGCAGTGTATCATTGAAAATACCATATAATATAACGTAATATGCAGTGTATCATTGAAAATACCTTATAATATAACGTAATATGCAGTGTATCATTGAAAATACCTTATATCATATCGTAATATGCAGTGTATCATTGAAAATACCTTCTAAAATATCGTAGTTTATCATTGAAAATACCTTATAATATAACGTAATATGCAGTGTATCATTGAAAATACCTTCTAAAATATCGTAGTTTATCATTGAAAATACCTTATAATATAACGTAATATGCAGTGTATCATTGAAAATACCTTATAATATAACGTAATATGCAGTGTATCATTCAAAATACCTTATAATATAACGTAATATGCAGTGTATCATTGAAAATACCTTATAACATATCGTAATATGCAGTATATCATTGAAAATACCTTATAATATAACGTAATATGCAGTGTATCATTGAAAATACCATGTAATATAACGTAATATGCAGTGTATCATTGAAAATACCTTATATCATATCGTAATATGCAGTGTATCATTGAAAATACCTTCTAAAATATCGTAGTTTATCATTGAAAATACCTTATAATATAACGTAATATGCAGTGTATCATTGAAAATACCTTCTAAAATATCGTAGTTTATCATTGAAAATACCTTATAATATAACGTAATATGCAGTGTATCATTGAAAATACCTTATAATATAACGTAATATGCAGTGTATCATTGAAAATACCATGTAATATAACGTAATATGCAGTGTATCATTGAAAATACCTTATAAGATAACGTAATATGCAGTGTATCATTGAAAATACCTTATAATATAACGTAATATGCAGTGTATCATTGAAAATACCTTATAACATATCGTAATTTGTAGTGTATCTTTGAAAATACCTTATAATATAACGTAATATACAGTGTATCATTGAAAATACCTTATAACATATCGTAATTTGTAGTGTATCTTTGAAAATACCTTATAATATAACGTAATATGCAGTGTATCATTGAAAATACCTTATAATATAACGTAATATACAGTGTATCATTGAAAATACCTTATAATATAACGTAATATACAGTGTATCATTGAAAATACCATGTAATATTACGTAATATGCAGTGTATCATTGAAAATACCTTATATCATATCGTAATATGCAGTGTATCATTGAAAATACCTTCTGAAATATCGTAGTTTATCATTGAAAATACCTTGTAATATAACGTAATATGCAGTGTATCATTGAAAATACCTTATAATATAACGTAATATGCAGTGTATCATTGAAAATACCTTCTAAAATATCGTAGTTTATCATTGAAAATACCTTATAATATAACGTAATGTGCAGTGTATCATTGAAAATACCTTCTAAAATATCGTAGTTTATCATTGAAAATACCTTATAATATAACGTAATATGCAGTGTATCATTGAAAATACCTTATAATATAACGTAATATGCAGTGTATCATTGAAAATACCATATAATATAACGTAATATGCAGTGTATCATTGAAAATACCTTATAATATAACGTAATATGCAGTGTATCATTGAAAATACCTTATAATATAACGTAATATGCAGTGTATCATTGAAAATACGTTAGAAAATATCGTAGTTTATCATTGAAAATACCTTATAATATAACGTAATATGCAGTGTATCATTGAAAATACCTTATATCATATCGTAATATGCAGTGTATCATTGAAAATACCTTATAATATAACGTAATATGCAGTGTATCATTGAAAATACCTTCTAAAATATCGTAGTTTATCATTGAAAATACCTTATAATATAACGTAATATGCAGTGTATCATTGAAAATACCTTATAACATATCGTAATTTGTAGTGTATCTTTGAAAATACCTTATAATATAACGTTATATGCAGTGTATCATTGAAAATACCTTATAATATAACGTAATATGCAGTGTATCATTGAAAATACCTTATATTATATCGTAATATGCAGTGTATCATTGAAAATACCTTATAATATAACGTAATATGCAGTGTATCATTGAAAATACCTTATAACATATCGTAATTTGTAGTGTATCTTTGAAAGTTCCTTATATCATATCGTAATATGCAGTGTATCATTGAAAATACCTTATAATATAACGTAATATGCACTGTATCATTGAAAATACCTTACGATATAACGTAATATGCAGTGTATCATTGAAAATACCTTATAATATAACGTAATATGCAGTGTATCATTGAAAATACCTTATAACATATCGTAATTTGTAGTGTATCTTTGAAAATTCCTTATATCATATCGTAATATGCAGTGTATCATTGAAAATACCTTATAATATAACGTAATATGCAGTGTATCATTGAAAATACCTTATAACATATCGTAATTTGTAGTGTATCTTTGAAAATACCTTATAATATAACGTTATATGCAGTGTATCATTGACAATACCTTATAATATAACGTAATATGCAGTGTATCATTGAAAATACCTTATAATATAACGTAATATGCAGTGTATCATTGAAAATACCTTATAATATAACGTAATATGCAGTGTATCATTGAAAATACCTTATAATATAACGTAATATGCAGTGTATCATTGAAAATACCTTATAACATATCGTAATTTGTAGTGTATCTTTGAAAATACCTTATAATATAACGTAATATACAGTGTATCATTGAAAATACCTTATAACATATCGTAATATGCAGTGTATCATTGAAAATACCTTATAATATAACGTAATATGCAGTGTATCATTGAAAATACCATGTAATATAACGTAATATGCAGTGTATCATTGAAAATACCTTATAACATATCGTAATTTGTAGTGTATCTTTGAAAATACCTTATAATATAACGTAATATGCAGTGTATCATTGACAATACCTTATAATATAACGTAATATGCAGTGTATCATTGAAAATACCTTATAATATAACGTAATATACAGTGTATCATTGAAAATACCTTATAACATATCGTAATATGCAGTGTATCATTGAAAATACCTTATAATATAACGTAATATGCAGTGTATCATTGAAAATACCATGTAATATAACGTAATATGCAGTGTATCATTGAAAATACCTTATATCATATCGTAATATGCAGTGTATCATTGAAAATACCTTATAATATAACGTAATATGCAGTGTATCATTGAAAATACCTTCTAATATATCGTAGTTTATCATTGAAAATACCTTATAATATAACGTAATATGCAGTGTATCATTGAAAATACCTTATAATATAACGTAATATGCAGTGTATCATTGAAAATACCTTATAATATAACGTAATATGCAGTGTATCATTGAAAATACCTTATAATATAACGTAATATGCAGTGTATCATTGAAAATACCTTATAATATAACGTAATATGCAGTGTATCATTGAAAATACCTTATAATATAACGTAATATGCAGTGTATCATTGAAAATACCTTATAATATAACGTAATATGCAGGGTATTATTGAAAATACCTTCTAAAATATCGTAGTTTATCATTGAAAATACCTTATAGTATAACGTAATATGCAGTGTATCATTGAAAATACCTTATAATATAACGTAATATGCAGTGTATCATTGAAAATACCATGTAATATAACGTAATATGCAGTGTATCATTGAAAATACCTTTTAATATAACGTAATATGCAGTGTATCATTGAAAATACCTTATAATATATCATAATATGCAGTGTATCATTGAAAATACCTTATAATATAACGTAATATGCAGTGTATCATTGAAAATACCTTCTAAAATATCGTAGTTTATCATTGAAAATACCTTATAGTATAACGTAATATGCAGTGTATCATTGAAAATACCTTAGAATATAACGTAATATGCAGTGTATCATTGAAAATACCATGTAATATATCGTAATTTGTAGTGTATCTTTGAAAATACCTTATAATATAACGTAATATACAGTGTATCATTGAAAATACCTTATAACATATCGTAATATGCAGTGTATCATTGAAAATACCTTATAATATAACGTAATATGCAGTGTATCATTGAAAATACCATGTAATATAACGTAATATGCAGTGTATCATTGAAAATACCTTATAACATATCGTAATTTGTAGTGTATCTTTGAAAATACCTTGTAATATAACGTAATATGCAGTGTATCATTGAAAATACCTTATAATATAACGTAATATGCAGTGTATCATTGAAAATACCTTCTAAAATATCGTAGTTTATCATTGAAAATACCTTATAATATAACGTAATATGCAGTGTATCATTGAAAATACCTTCTAAAATATCGTAGTTTATCATTGAAAATACCTTATAATATAACGTAATATGCAGTGTATCATTGAAAATACCTTATAATATAACGTAATATGCAGTGTATCATTGAAAATACCATATAATATAACGTAATATGCAGTGTATCATTGAAAATACCTTATAATATAACGTAATATGCAGTGTATCATTGAAAATACCTTATAATATAACGTAATATGCAGTGTATCATTGAAAATACCTTCTAAAATATCGTAGTTTATCATTGAAAATACCTTATAATATAACGTAATATGCAGTGTATCATTGAAAATACCTTATATCATATCGTAATATGCAGTGTATCATTGAAAATACCTTATAATATAACGTAATATGCAGTGTATCATTGAAAATACCTTCTAACATAACGTAGTTTATCATTGAAAATACCTTATAATATAACGTAATATGCAGTGTATCATTGAAAATACCTTATAACATATCGTAATTTGTAGTGTATCTTTGAAAATACCTTATAATATAACGTTATATGCAGTGTATCATTGAAAATACCTTATAATATAACGTAATATGCAGTGTATCATTGAAAATACCTTATATTATATCGTAATATGCAGTGTATCATTGAAAATACCTTATAATATAACGTAATATGCAGTGTATCATTGAAAATACCTTATAACATATCGTAATTTGTAGTGTATCTTTGAAAGTTCCTTATATCATATCGTAATATGCAGTGTATCATTGAAAATACCTTATAATATAACGTAATATGCACTGTATCATTGAAAATACCTTACGATATAACGTAATATGCAGTGTATCATTGAAAATACCTTATAATATAACGTAATATGCAGTGTATCATTGAAAATACCTTATAACATATCGTAATTTGTAGTGTATCTTTGAAAATTCCTTATATCATATCGTAATATGCAGTGTATCATTGAAAATACCTTATAATATAACGTAATATGCAGTGTATCATTGAAAATACCTTATAACATATCGTAATTTGTAGTGTATCTTTGAAAATACCTTATAATATAACGTTATATGCAGTGTATCATTGACAATACCTTATAATATAACGTAATATGCAGTGTATCATTGAAAATACCTTATAATATAACGTAATATGCAGTGTATCATTGAAAATACCTTATAATATAACGTAATATGCAGTGTATCATTGAAAATACCTTATAATATAACGTAATATGCAGTGTATCATTGAAAATACCTTATAACATATCGTAATTTGTAGTGTATCTTTGAAAATACCTTATAATATAACGTAATATACAGTGTATCATTGAAAATACCTTATAACATATCGTAATATGCAGTGTATCATTGAAAATACCTTATAATATAACGTAATATGCAGTGTATCATTGAAAATACCATGTAATATAACGTAATATGCAGTGTATCATTGAAAATACCTTATAACATATCGTAATTTGTAGTGTATCTTTGAAAATACCTTATAATATAACGTAATATGCAGTGTATCATTGACAATACCTTATAATATAACGTAATATGCAGTGTATCATTGAAAATACCTTATAATATAACGTAATATACAGTGTATCATTGAAAATACCTTATAACATATCGTAATATGCAGTGTATCATTGAAAATACCTTATAATATAACGTAATATGCAGTGTATCATTGAAAATACCATGTAATATAACGTAATATGCAGTGTATCATTGAAAATACCTTATATCATATCGTAATATGCAGTGTATCATTGAAAATACCTTATAATATAACGTAATATGCAGTGTATCATTGAAAATACCTTCTAAAATATCGTAGTTTATCATTGAAAATACCTTATAATATAACGTAATATGCAGTGTATCATTGAAAATACCTTATAATATAACGTAATATGCAGTGTATCATTGAAAATACCTTATAATATAACGTAATATGCAGTGTATCATTGAAAATACCTTATAATATAACGTAATATGCAGTGTATCATTGAAAATACCTTATAATATAACGTAATATGCAGTGTATCATTGAAAATACCTTATAATATAACGTAATATGCAGTGTATCATTGAAAATACCTTATAATATAACGTAATATGCAGTGTATCATTGAAAATACCTTCTAAAATATCGTAGTTTATCATTGAAAATACATTATAGTATAACGTAATATGCAGTGTATCATTGAAAATACCTTATAATATAACGTAATATGCAGTGTATCATTGAAAATACCATGTAATATAACGTAATATGCAGTGTATCATTGAAAATACCTTTTAATATAACGTAATATGCAGTGTATCATTGAAAATACCTTATAATATATCATAATATGCAGTGTATCATTGAAAATACCTTATAATATAACGTAATATGCAGTGTATCATTGAAAATACCTTCTAAAATATCGTAGTTTATCATTGAAAATACCTTATAGTATAACGTAATATGCAGTGTATCATTGAAAATACCTTAGAATATAACGTAATATGCAGTGTATCATTGAAAATACCATGTAATATATCGTAATTTGTAGTGTATCTTTGAAAATACCTTATAATATAACGTAATATACAGTGTATCATTGAAAATACCTTATAACATATCGTAATATGCAGTGTATCATTGAAAATACCTTATAATATAACGTAATATGCAGTGTATCATTGAAAATACCATGTAATATAACGTAATATGCAGTGTATCATTGAAAATACCTTATAACATATCGTAATTTGTAGTGTATCTTTGAAAATACCTTATAATATAACGTAATATGCAGTGTATCATTGACAATACCTTATAATATAACGTAATATGCAGTGTATCATTGAAAATACCTTATAATATACCGTAATAAACAGTGTATCATTGAAAATACCTTATAACATATCGTAATATGCAGTGTATCATTGAAAATACCTTATAATATAACGTAATATGCAGTGTATCATTGAAAATACCATGTAATATAACGTAATATGCAGTGTATCATTGAAAATACCTTATATCATATCGTAATATGCAGTGTATCATTGAAAATACCTTATAATATAACGTAATATGCAGTGTATCATTGAAAATACCTTCTAAAATATCGTAGTTTATCATTGAAAATACCTTATAATATAACGTAATATGCAGTGTATCATTGAAAATACCTTATAATATAACGTAATATGCAGTGTATCATTGAAAATACCTTATAATATAACGTAATATGCAGTGTATCATTGAAAATACCTTATAATATAACGTAATATGCAGTGTATCATTGAAAATACCTTCTAAAATATCGTAGTTTATCATTGAAAATACCTTATAGTATAACGTAATATGCAGTGTATCATTGAAAATACCTTATAATATAACGTAATATGCAGTGTATCATTGAAAATACCATGTAATATAACGTAATATGCAGTGTATCATTGAAAATACCTTTTAATATAACGTAATATGCAGTGTATCATTGAAAATACCTTATAATATATCATAATATGCAGTGTATCATTGAAAATACCTTATAATATAACGTAATATGCAGTGTATCATTGAAAATACCTTCTAAAATATCGTAGTTTATCATTGAAAATACCTTATAATATAACGTAATATGCAGTGTATCATTGAAAATACCTTCTAATATATCGTAGTTTATCATTGAAAATACCTTATAATATAACGTAATATGCAGTGTATCATTGAAAATACCATGTAATATAACATAATATGCAGTGTATCATTGAAAATACCTTATAATATAACGTAATATGCAGTGTATCATTGAAAATACCTTCTAAAATATCGTAGTTTATCATTGAAAATACCTTATAATATAACGTAATATGCAGTGTATCATTGAAAATACCTTCTAAAATATCGTAGTTTATCATTGAAAATACCTTATAATATAACGTAATATGCAGTGTATCATTGAAAATACCTTATAATATAACGTAATATGCAGTGTATCTTTGAAAATACCTTATAATATAACGTAATATGCAGTGTATCATTGAATATACCTTATAATATAACGTAATATGCAGTGTATCATTGAAAATACCTTACGATATAACGTAATATGCAGTGTATCATTGAAAATACCTTATATCATATCGTAATATGCAGTGTATCATTGAAAATACCTTATAATATAACGTAATATGCAGTGTATCATTGAAAATACCTTCTAAAATATCGTAGTTTATCATTGAAAATACCTTATAATATAACGTAATATGCAGTGTATCATTGAAAATACCTTCTAAAATATCGTAGTTTATCATTGAAAATACCTTATAATATAACGTAATATGCAGTGTATCATTGAAAATACATTATAATATAACGTAATATGCAGTGTATCATTGAAAATACATTATAATATAACGTAATATGCAGTGTATCATTGGAAATACCTTATAATATAACGTAATATGCAGTGTATCATTGAAAATACCTTCTAACATAACGTAGTTTATCATTGAAAATACCTTATAACATATCGTAATTTGTAGTGTATCTTTGAAAATACCTTATATCATATCGTAATATGCAGTGTATCATTGAAAATACCTTATAATATAACGTAATATGCAGTGTATCATTGAAAATACCTTATAATATATCCTAATATGCAGTGTATCATTGAAAATACCTTATAACATATCGTAATATGCAGTGTATCATTGAAAATACCTTATAATATAACGTAATATGCAGTGTATCATTGAAAATACCATGTAATATAACGTAATATGCAGTATATCATTGAAAATACCTTATATCATATCGTAATATGCAGTGTATCATTGAAAATACCTTATAATATAACGTAATATGCAGTGTATCATTGAAAATACCTTCTAAAATATCGTAGTTTATCATTGAAAATACCTTATAATATAACGTAATATGCAGTGTATCATTGAAAATACCTTATAATATAACGTAATATGCAGTGTATCATTGAAAATACCTTATAATATAACGTAATATGCAGTGTATCATTGAAAATACCTTATAATATAACGTAATATGCAGTGTATCATTGAAAATACCTTATAATATAACGTAATATGCAGTGTATCATTGAAAATACCTTATAATATAACGTAATATGCAGTGTATCATTGAAAATACCTTCTAAAATATCGTAGTTTATCATTGAAAATACCTTATAGTATAACGTAATATGCAGTGTATCATTGAAAATACCTTATAATATAACGTAATATGCAGTGTATCATTGAAAATACCATGTAATATAACGTAATATGCAGTGTATCATTGAAAATACCTTTTAATATAACGTAATATGCAGTGTATCATTGAAAATACCTTATAATATATCATAATATGCAGTGTATCATTGAAAATACCTTATAATATAACGTAATATGCAGTGTATCATTGAAAATACCTACTAAGATATCGTAGTTTATCATTGAAAATACCTTATAATATAACGTAATATGCAGTGTATCATTGAAAATACCTTCTAAAATATCGTAGTTTATCATTGAAAATACCTTATAATATAACGTAATATGCAGTGTATCATTGAAAATACCATGTAATATAACGTAATATGCAGTGTATCATGGAAAATACCTTATAATATAACGTAATATGCAGTGTATCATTGAAAATACCTTCTAAAATATCGTAGTTTATCATTGAAAATACCTTATAATATAACGTAATATGCAGTGTATCATTGAAAATACCTTCTAAAATATCGTAGTTTATCATTGAAAATACCTTATAATATAATGTAATATGCAGTGTATCATTGAAAATACCTTATAATATAACGTAATATGCAGTGTATCATTGAAAATACCTCATAATATAACGTAATATGCAGTGTATCATTGAAAATACCTTATAATATAACGTAATATGCAGTGTATCATTGAAAATACCTTATAATATAACGTAATATGCAGTGTATCATTGTAAATACCTTATAATATAACGTAATATGCAGTGTATCATTGAAAATACCTTATAATATAACGTAATATGCAGTGTATCATTGAAAATACCTTATAATATAACGTAATATGCAGTGTATCATTGAAAATACCTTATTATATAACGTAATATGCAGTGTATCATTGAAAATACCTTCTAAAATATCGTAGTTTATCATTGAAAATACCTTATAATATAACGTAATATGCAGTGTATCATTGAAAATACCTTATAATATAACGTAATATGCAGTGTATCATTGTAAATACCATGTAATATAACGTAATATGCAGTGTATCATTGAAAATACCTTATAATATAACGTAATATGCAGTGTATCATTGAAAATACCTTATAATATATCATAATATGCAGTGTATCATTGAAAATACCTTATAATATAACGTAATATGCAGTGTATCATTGAAAATACCATGTAATATAACGTAATATGCAGTGTATCATTGAAAATACCTTTTAATATAACGTAATATGCAGTGTATCATTGAAAATACCTTATAATATATCATAATATGCAGTGTATCATTGAAAATACCTTATAATATAACGTAATATGCAGTGTATCATTGAAAATACCTTCTAAAATATCGTAGTTTATCATTGAAAATACCTTATAATATAACGTAATATGCAGTGTATCATTGAAAATACCTTCTAAAATATCGTAGTTTATCATTGAAAATACCTTATAATATAATGTAATATGCAGTGTATCATTGAAAATACCTTATAATATAACGTAATATGCAGTGTATCATTGAAAATACCTTATAATATAACGTAATATGCAGTGTATCATTGAAAATACCTTATAATATAACGTAATATGCAGTGTATCATTGAAAATACCTTATAATATAACGTAATATGCAGTGTATCATTGTAAATACCTTATAATATAACGTAATATGCAGTGTATCATTGAAAATACCATGTAATATAACGTAATATGCAGTGTATCATTGAAAATACCTTATATCATATCGTAATATGCAGTGTATCATTGAAAATACCTTATAATATAACGTAATATGCAGTGTATCATTGAAAATACCTTCTAAAATATCGTAGTTTATCATTGAAAATACCTTATAATATAACGTAATATGCAGTGTATCATTGAAAATACCTTCTAAAATATCGTAGTTTATCATTGAAAATACCTTATAATATAACGTAATATGCAGTGTATCATTGAAAATACATTATAATATAACGTAATATGCAGTGTATCATTGAAAATACATTATAATATAACGTAATATGCAGTGTATCATTGGAAATACCTTATAATATAACGTAATATGCAGTGTAACATTGAAAATACCTTCTAAAATATCGTAGTTTATCATTGAAAATACCTTATAGTATAACGTAATATGCAGTGTATCATTGAAAATACCTTATAATATAACGTAATATGCAGTGTATCATTGAAAATACCATGTAATATAACGTAATATGCAGTGTATCATTGAAAATACCTTTTAATATAACGTAATATGCAGTGTATCATTGAAAATACCTTATAATATATCATAATATGCAGTGTATCATTGAAAATACCTTAT
Source organism: Lasioglossum lativentre (assembly GCA_916610255.1). Taxonomy (NCBI): domain Eukaryota; kingdom Metazoa; phylum Arthropoda; class Insecta; order Hymenoptera; family Halictidae; genus Lasioglossum; species Lasioglossum lativentre. The sequence goes on from CAKAJI010000616.1 coordinate 107,213, forward strand.
AATATAACGTAATATGCAGTGTATCATTGAAAATACCTTCTAAAATATCGTAGTTTATCATTGAAAATACCTTATAATATAACGTAATATGCAGTGTATCATTGAAAATACCTTCTAAAATATCGTAGTTTATCATTGAAAATACCTTATAATATAACGTAATATGCAGTGTATCATTGAAAATACCATGTAATATAACGTAATATGCAGTGTATCATTGAAAATACCTTATAATATAACGTAATATGCAGTGTATCATTGAAAATACCTTCTAAAATATCGTAGTTTATCATTGAAAATACCTTATAATATAACGTAATATGCAGTGTATCATTGAAAATACCTTCTAAAATATCGTAGTTTATCATTGAAAATACCTTATAATATAATGTAATATGCAGTGTATCATTGAAAATACCTTATAATATAACGTAATATGCAGTGTATCATTGAAAATACCTTATAATATAACGTAATATGCAGTGTATCATTGAAAATACCTTATAATATAACGTAATATGCAGTGTATCATTCAAAATACCTTATAATATAACGTAATATGCAGTGTATCATTGTAAATACCTTATAATATAACGTAATATGCAGTGTATCATTGAAAATACCTTATAATATAACGTAATATGCAGTGTATCATTGAAAATACCTTATAATATAACGTAATATGCAGTGTATCATTGAAAATACCTTATTATATAACGTAATATGCAGTGTATCATTGAAAATACCTTCTAAAATATCGTAGTTTATCATTGAAAATACCTTATAGTATAACGTAATATGCAGTGTATCATTGAAAATACCTTATAATATAACGTAATATGCAGTGTATCATTGTAAATACCATGTAATATAACGTAATATGCAGTGTATCATTGAAAATACCTTATAATATAACGTAATATGCAGTGTATCATTGAAAATACCTTATAATATATCATAATATGCAGTGTATCATTGAAAATACCTTATAATATAACGTAATATGCAGTGTATCATTGAAAATACCATGTAATATAACGTAATATGCAGTGTATCATTGAAAATACCTTTTAATATAACGTAATATGCAGTGTATCATTGAAAATACCTTATAATATATCATAATATGCAGTGTATCATTGAAAATACCTTATAATATAACGTAATATGCAGTGTATCATTGAAAATACCTTCTAAAATATCGTAGTTTATCATTGAAAATACCTTATAATATAACGTAATATGCAGTGTATCATTGAAAATACCTTCTAATATATCGTAGTTTATCATTGAAAATACCTTATAATATAACGTAATATGCAGTGTATCATTGAAAATACCATGTAATATAACGTAATATGCAGTGTATCATTGAAAATACCTTATAATATAACGTAATATGCAGTGTATCATTGAAAATACCTTCTAAAATATCGTAGTTTATCATTGAAAATACCTTATAATATAACGTAATATGCAGTGTATCATTGAAAATACCTTCTAAAATATCATAGTTTATCATTGAAAATACCTTATAATATAATGTAATATGCAGTGTATCATTGAAAATACCTTATAATATAACGTAATATGCAGTGTATCATTGAAAATACCTTATAATATAACGTAATATGCAGTGTATCATTGAAAATACCTTATAATATAACGTAATATGCAGTGTATCATTGAAAATACCTTATAATATAACGTAATATGCAGTGTATCATTGAAAATACCTTATAATATAACGTAATATGCAGTGTATCATTGAAAATACCTTATAATATAACGTAATATGCAGTGTATCATTGAAAATACCTTCTAATATATCGTAGTTTATCATTGAAAATACCTTATAATATAACGTAATATGCAGTGTATCATTGAAAATACCTTCTAAAATATCGTAGTTTATCATTGAAAATACCTTATAATATAACGTAATATGCAGTGTATCATTGAAAATACCATGTAATATAACGTAATATGCAGTGTATCATTGAAAATACCTTATAATATAACGTAATATGCAGTGTATCATTGAAAATACCTTCTAAAATATCGTAGTTTATCATTGAAAATACCTTATAATATAACGTAATATGCAGTGTATCATTGAAAATACCTTCTAATATATCGTAGTTTATCATTGAAAATACCTTATAATATAATGTAATATGCAGTGTATCATTGAAAATACCTTATAATATAACGTAATATGCAGTGTATCATTGAAAATACCTTATAATATAACGTAATATGCAGTGTATCATTGAAAATACCTTATAATATAACGTAATATGCAGTGTATCATTGAAAATACCTTATAATATAACGTAATATGCAGTGTATCATTGAAAATACCATGTAATATAACGTAATATGCAGTGTATCATTGAAAATACCTTTTAATATAACGTAATATGCAGTGTATCATTGAAAATACCTTATAATATATCATAATATGCAGTGTATCATTGAAAATACCTTATAATATAACGTAATATGCAGTGTATCATTGAAAATACCTTCTAAAATATCGTAGTTTATCATTGAAAATACCTTATAATATAACGTAATATGCAGTGTATCATTGAAAATACCTTCTAATATATCGTAGTTTATCATTGAAAATACCTTATAATATAACGTAATATGCAGTGTATCATTGAAAATACCATGTAATATAACGTAATATGCAGTGTATCATTGAAAATACCTTATAATATAACGTAATATGCAGTGTATCATTGAAAATACCTTCTAATATATCGTAGTTTATCATTGAAAATACCTTATAATATAACGTAATATGCAGTGTATCATTGAAAATACCTTCTAAAATATCGTAGTTTAACATTGAAAATACCTTATAATATAATGTAATATGCAGTGTATCATTGAAAATACCTTATAATATAACGTAATATGCAGTGTATCATTGAAAATACCTTATAATATAACGTAATATGCAGTGTATCATTGAAAATACCTTATAATATAACGTAATATGCAGTGTATCATTGAAAATACCTTATAATATAACGTAATATGCAGTGTATCATTGTAAATACCTTATAATATAACGTAATATGCAGTGTATCATTGAAAATACCTTATAATATAACGTAATATGCAGTGTATCATTGAAAATACCTTATAATATAACGTAATATGCAGTGTATCATTGAAAATACCTTATTATATAACGTAATATGCAGTGTATCATTGAAAATACCTTCTAAAATATCGTAGTTTATCATTGAAAATACCTTATAGTATAACGTAATATGCAGTGTATCATTGAAAATACCTTATAATATAACGTAATATGCAGTGTATCATTGTAAATACCATGTAATATAACGTAATATGCAGTGTATCATTGAAAATACCTTATAATATAACGTAATATGCAGTGTATCATTGAAAATACCTTATAATATATCATAATATGCAGTGTATCATTGAAAATACCTTATAATATAACGTAATATGCAGTGTATCATTGAAAATACCATGTAATATAACGTAATATGCAGTGTATCATTGAAAATACCTTTTAATATAACGTAATATGCAGTGTATCATTGAAAATACCTTATAATATATCATAATATGCAGTGTATCATTGAAAATACCTTATAATATAACGTAATATGCAGTGTATCATTGAAAATACCTTCTAAAATATCGTAGTTTATCATTGAAAATACCTTATAATATAACGTAATATGCAGTGTAACATTGAAAATACCTTCTAATATATCGTAGTTTATCATTGAAAATACCTTATAATATAACGTAATATGCAGTGTATCATTGAAAATACCATGTAATATAACGTAATATGCAGTGTATCATTGAAAATACCTTATAATATAACGTAATATGCAGTGTATCATTGAAAATACCTTCTAAAATATCGTAGTTTATCATTGAAAATACCTTATAATATAACGTAATATGCAGTGTATCATTGAAAATACCTTCTAATATATCGTAGTTTATCATTGAAAATACCTTATAATATAATGTAATATGCAGTGTATCATTGAAAATACCTTATAATATAACGTAATATGCAGTGTATCATTGAAAATACCTTATAATATAACGTAATATGCAGTGTATCATTGAAAATACCTTATAATATAACGTAATATGCAGTGTATCATTGAAAATACCTTATAATATAACGTAATATGCAGTGTATCATTGAAAATACCTTATAATATAACGTAATATGCAGTGTATCATTGAAAATACCTTATAATATAACGTAATATGCAGTGTATCATTGAAAATACCTTCTAAAATATCGTAGTTTATCATTGAAAATACCTTATAATATAACGTAATATGCAGTGTATCATTGAAAATACCTTCTAAAATATCGTAGTTTATCATTGAAAATACCTTATAATATAACGTAATATGCAGTGTATCATTGAAAATACCATGTAATATAACGTAATATGCAGTGTATCATTGAAAATACCTTATAATATAACGTAATATGCAGTGTATCATTGAAAATACCTTCTAAAATATCGTAGTTTATCATTGAAAATACCTTATAATATAACGTAATATGCAGTGTGTCATTGAAAATACCTTCTAAAATATCGTAGTTTATCATTGAAAATACCTTATAATATAATGTAATATGCAGTGTATCATTGAAAATACCTTATAATATAACGTAATATGCAGTGTATCATTGAAAATACCTTATAATATAACGTAATATGCAGTGTATCATTGAAAATACCTTATAATATAACGTAATATGCAGTGTATCATTGAAAATACCTTATAATATAACGTAATATGCAGTGTATCATTGAAAATACCTTATAATATAACGTAATATGCAGTGTATCATTGAAAATACCTTATAATATAACGTAATATGCAGTGTATCATTGAAAATACCTTCTAAAATATCGTAGTTTATCATTGAAAATACCTTATAATATAACGTAATATGCAGTGTATCATTGAAAATACCTTCTAAAATATCGTAGTTTATCATTGAAAATACCTTATAATATAACGTAATATGCAGTGTATCATTGAAAATACCATGTAATATAACGTAATATGCAGTGTATCATTGAAAATACCTTATAATATAACGTAATATGCAGTGTATCATTGAAAATACCTTCTAAAATATCGTAGTTTATCATTGAAAATACCTTATAATATAACGTAATATGCAGTGTATCATTGAAAATACCTTCTAAAATATCGTAGTTTATCATTGAAAATACCTTATAATATAATGTAATATGCAGTGTATCATTGAAAATACCTTATAATATAACGTAATATGCAGTGTATCATTGAAAATACCTTATAATATAACGTAATATGCAGTGTATCATTGAAAATACCTTATAATATAACGTAATATGCAGTGTATCATTGAAAATACCTTATAATATAACGTAATATGCAGTGTATCATTGTAAATACCTTATAATATAACGTAATATGCAGTGTATCATTGAAAATACCTTATAATATAACGTAATATGCAGTGTATCATTGAAAATACCTTATAATATAACGTAATATGCAGTGTATCATTGAAAATACCTTATTATATAACGTAATATGCAGTGTATCATTGAAAATACCTTCTAAAATATCGTAGTTTATCATTGAAAATACCTTATAGTATAACGTAATATGCAGTGTATCATTGAAAATACCTTATAATATAACGTAATATGCAGTGTATCATTGTAAATACCATGTAATATAACGTAATATGCAGTGTATCATTGAAAATACCTTATAATATAACGTAATATGCAGTGTATCATTGAAAATACCTTATAATATATCATAATATGCAGTGTATCATTGAAAATACCTTATAATATAACGTAATATGCAGTGTATCATTGAAAATACCATGTAATATAACGTAATATGCAGTGTATCATTGAAAATACCTTTTAATATAACGTAATATGCAGTGTATCATTGAAAATACCTTATAATATATCGTAATATGCAGTGTATCATTGAAAATACCTTATAATATAACGTAATATGCAGTGTATCATTGAAAATACCTTCTAAAATATCGTAGTTTATCATTGAAAATACCTTATAATATAACGTAATATGCAGTGTATCATTGAAAATACCTTCTAATATATAGTAGTTTATCATTGAAAATACCTTATAATATAACGTAATATGCAGTGTATCATTGAAAATACCATGTAATATAACGTAATATGCAGTGTATCATTGAAAATACCTTATAATATAACGTAATATGCAGTGTATCATTGAAAATACCTTCTAAAATATCGTAGTTTATCATTGAAAATACCTTATAATATAACGTAATATGCAGTGTATCATTGAAAATACCTTCTAAAATATCGTAGTTTATCATTGAAAATACCTTATAATATAATGTAATATGCAGTGTATCATTGAAAATACCTTATAATATAACGTAATATGCAGTGTATCATTGAAAATACCTTATAATATAACGTAATATGCAGTGTATCATTGAAAATACCTTATAATATAACGTAATATGCAGTGTATCATTGAAAATACCTTATAATATAACGTAATATGCAGTGTATCATTGAAAATACCTTATAATATAACGTAATATGCAGTGTATCATTGAAAATACCTTATAATACAACGTAATATGCAGTGTATCATTGAAAATACCTTCTAAAATATCGTAGTTTATCATTGAAAATACCTTATAATATAACGTAATATGCAGTGTATCATTGAAAATACCTTCTAATATATCGTAGTTTATCATTGAAAATACCTTATAATATAACGTAATATGCAGTGTATCATTGAAAATACCATGTAATATAACGTAATATGCAGTGTATCATTGAAAATACCTTATAATATAACGTAATATGCAGTGTATCATTGAAAATACCTTCTAAAATATCGTAGTTTATCATTGAAAATACCTTATAATATAACGTAATATGCAGTGTATCATTGAAAATACCTTCTAAAATATCGTAGTTTATCATTGAAAATACCTTATAATATAATGTAATATGCAGTGTATCATTGAAAATACCTTATAATATAACGTAATATGCAGTGTATCATTGAAAATACCTTATAATATAACGTAATATGCAGTGTATCATTGAAAATACCTTATAATATAACGTAATATGCAGTGTATCATTGAAAATACCTTATAATATAACGTAATATGCAGTGTATCATTGAAAATACCATGTAATATAACGTAATATGCAGTGTATCATTGAAAATACCTTTTAATATAACGTAATATGCAGTGTATCATTGAAAATACCTTATAATATATCATAATATGCAGTGTATCATTGAAAATACCTTATAATATAACGTAATATGCAGTGTATCATTGAAAATACCTTCTAAAATATCGTAGTTTATCATTGAAAATACCTTATAATATAACGTAATATGCAGTGTATCATTGAAAATACCTTCTAAAATATCGTAGTTTATCATTGAAAATACCTTATAATATAACGTAATATGCAGTGTATCATTGAAAATACCATGTAATATAACGTAATATGCAGTGTATCATTGAAAATACCTTATAATATAACGTAATATGCAGTGTATCATTGAAAATACCTTCTAAAATATCGTAGTTTATCATTGAAAATACCTTATAATATAACGTAATATGCAGTGTATCATTGAAAATACCTTCTAAAATATCGTAGTTTATCATTGAAAATACCTTATAATATAATGTAATATGCAGTGTATCATTGAAAATACCTTATAATATAACGTAATATGCAGTGTATCATTGAAAATACCTTATAATATCACGTAATATGCAGTGTATCATTGAAAATACCTTATTATATAACGTAATATGCAGTGTATCATTGAAAATACCTTCTAAAATATCGTAGTTTATCATTGAAAATACCTTATAGTATAACGTAATATGCAGTGTATCATTGAAAATACCTTATAATATAACGTAATATGCAGTGTATCATTGTAAATACCATGTAATATAACGTAATATGCAGTGTATCATTGAAAATACCTTATAATATAACGTAATATGCAGTGTATCATTGAAAATACCTTATAATATATCATAATATGCAGTGTATCATTGAAAATACCTTATAATATAACGTAATATGCAGTGTATCATTGAAAATACCATGTAATATAACGTAATATGCAGTGTATCATTGAAAATACCTTATAATATAACGTAATATGCAGTGTATCATTGATAATACCTTATAATATATCATAATATGCAGTGTATCATTGAAAATACCTTATAATATAACGTAATATGCAGTGTATCATTGAAAATACCTTCTAATATATCGTAGTTTATCATTGAAAATACCTTATAATATAACGTAATATGCAGTGTATCATTGAAAATACCTTCTAATATATCGTAGTTTATCATTGAAAATACCTTATAATATAACGTAATATGCAGTGTATCATTGAAAATACCATGTAATATAACGTAATATGCAGTGTATCATTGAAAATACCTTATAATATAACGTAATATGCAGTGTATCATTGAAAATACCTTCTAAAATATCGTAGTTTATCATTGAAAATACCTTATAATATAACGTAATATGCAGTGTATCATTGAAAATACCTTCTAAAATATCGTAGTTTATCATTGAAAATACCTTATAATATAATGTAATATGCAGTGTATCATTGAAAATACCTTATAATATAACGTAATATGCAGTGTATCATTGAAAATACCTTATAATATAACGTAATATGCAGTGTATCATTGAAAATACCTTATAATATAACGTAATATGCAGTGTATCATTGAAAATACCTTATAATATAACGTAATATGCAGTGTATCATTGAAAATACCTTATAATATAACGTAATATGCAGTGTATCATTGAAAATACCTTATAATATAACGTAATATGCAGTGTATCATTGAAAATACCTTCTAAAATATCGTAGTTTATCATTGAAAATACCTTATAATATAACGTAATATGCAGTGTATCATTGAAAATACCTTCTAAAATATCGTAGTTTATCATTGAAAATACCTTATAATATAACGTAATATGCAGTGTATCATTGAAAATACCATGTAATATAACGTAATATGCAGTGTATCATTGAAAATACCTTATAATATAACGTAATATGCAGTGTATCATTGAAAATACCTTCTAAAATATCGTAGTTTATCATTGAAAATACCTTATAATATAACGTAATATGCAGTGTATCATTGAAAATACCTTCTAAAATATCGTAGTTTATCATTGAAAATACCTTATAATATAATGTAATATGCAGTGTATCATTGAAAATACCTTATAATATAACGTAATATGCAGTGTATCATTGAAAATACCTTATAATATAACGTAATATGCAGTGTATCATTGAAAATACCTTATAATATAACGTAATATGCAGTGTATCATTGAAAATACCTTATAATATAACGTAATATGCAGTGTATCATTGAAAATACCTTATTATATAACGTAATATGCAGTGTATCATTGAAAATACCTTCTAAAATATCGTAGTTTATCATTGAAAATACCTTATAGTATAACGTAATATGCAGTGTATCATTGAAAATACCTTATAATATAACGTAATATGCAGTGTATCATTGAAAATACCTTATAATATATCATAATATGCAGTGTATCATTGAAAATACCTTATAATATAACATAATATGCAGTGTATCATTGAAAATACCATGTAATATAACGTAATATGCAGTGTATCATTGAAAATACCTTATAACATATCGTAATTTGTAGTGTATCTTTGAAAATACCTTATAATATAACGTAATATGCAGTGTATCATTGAATATACCTTATAATATAACGTAATATGCAGTGTATCATTGAAAATACCTTACGATATAACGTAATATGCAGTGTATCATTGAAAATACCTTATATCATATCGTAATATGCAGTGTATCATTGAAAATACCTTATAATATAACGTAATATGCAGTGTATCATTGAAAATACCTTCTAAAATATCGTAGTTTATCATTGAAAATACCTTATAATATAACGTAATATGCAGTGTATCATTGAAAATACCTTCTAAAATATCGTAGTTTATCATTGAAAATACCTTATAATATAACGTAATATGCAGTGTATCATTGAAAATACATTATAATATAACGTAATATGCAGTGTATCATTGAAAATACATTATAATATAACGTAATATGCAGTGTATCATTGGAAATACCTTATAATATAACGTAATATGCAGTGTATCATTGAAAATACCTTCTAACATAACGTAGTTTATCATTGAAAATACCTTATAACATATCGTAATTTGTAGTGTATCTTTGAAAATACCTTATATCATATCGTAATATGCAGTGTATCATTGAAAATACCTTATAATATAACGTAATATGCAGTGTATCATTGAAAATACCTTATAATATATCCTAATATGCAGTGTATCATTGAAAATACCTTATAATATAACGTAATATGCAGTGTATCATTGAAAATACCTTATAATATAACGTAATATGCAGTGTATCATTGAAAATACCTTATAATATAACGTAATATGCAGTGTATCATTGAAAATACCTTATTATATAACGTAATATGCAGTGTATCATTGAAAATACCTTCTAAAATATCGTAGTTTATCATTGAAAATACCTTATAGTATAACGTAATATGCAGTGTATCATTGAAAATACCTTATAATATAACGTAATATGCAGTGTATCATTGAAAATACCATGTAATATATCGTAATTTGTAGTGTATCTTTGAAAATACCTTATAATATAACGTAATATACAGTGTATCATTGAAAATACCTTATAACATATCGTAATATGCAGTGTATCATTGAAAATACCTTATAATATAACGTAATATGCAGTGTATCATTGAAAATACCATGTAATATAACGTAATATGCAGTGTATCATTGAAAATACCTTATAACATATCGTAATTTGTAGTGTATCTTTGAAAATACCTTATAATATAACGTAATATGCAGTGTATCATTGACAATACCTTATAATATAACGTAATATGCAGTGTATCATTGAAAATACCTTATAATATAACGTAATATACAGTGTATCATTGAAAATACCTTATAACATATCGTAATATGCAGTGTATCATTGAAAATACCTTATAATATAACGTAATATGCAGTGTATCATTGAAAATACCATGTAATATAACGTAATATGCAGTGTATCATTGAAAATACCTTATATCATATCGTAATATGCAGTGTATCATTGAAAATACCTTATAATATAACGTAATATGCAGTGTATCATTGAAAATACCTTCTAAAATATCGTAGTTTATCATTGAAAATACCTTATAATATAACGTAATATGCAGTGTATCATTGAAAATACCTTATAATATAACGTAATATGCAGTGTATCATTGAAAATACCTTATAATATAACGTAATATGCAGTGTATCATTGAAAATACCTTATAATATAACGTAATATGCAGTGTATCATTGAAAATACCTTATAATATAACGTAATATGCAGTGTATCATTGAAAATACCTTATAATATAACGTAATATGCAGTGTATCATTGAAAATACCTTCTAAAATATCGTAGTTTATCATTGAAAATACCTTATAGTATAACGTAATATGCAGTGTATCATTGAAAATACCTTATAATATAACGTAATATGCAGTGTATCATTGAAAATACCATGTAATATAACGTAATATGCAGTGTATCATTGAAAATACCTTATAATATAACGTAATATGCAGTGTATCATTGAAAATACCTTATAATATAACGTAATATGCAGTGTATCATTGAAAATACCTTATAATATAACGTAATATGCAGTGTATCATTGAAAGTACCTTATAATATAACGTAATATGCAGTGTATCATTGAAAATACCTTCTAATATAACGTAGTTTATCATTGAAAATACCTTATAAGATATCGTAATTTGTAGTGTATCTTTGAAAATACCTTATATCATATCGTAATATGCAGTGTATCATTGAAAATACCTTATAATATAACGTAATATGCAGTGTATCATTGAAAATACCTTATAATATATCCTAATATGCAGTGTATCATTGAAAATACCTTATAATATAACGTAATATGCAGTGTATCATTGAAAATACCTTATAATATAACGTAATATGCAGTGTATCATTGAAAACACCTTATAATGTAACGTAATATGCTGTGTATCATTGAAAATACCTTCTAAAATATCGTAGTTTATAATTGAAAATACCTTATAATATAACGTAATATGCAGTGTATCATTGAAAATACCTTATAATATAACGTAATATGCAGTGTATCATTGAAAAATACCTTATAATATAACGTAATATCCAGTGTATCATTGAAAATACCTTATAACATATCCTAATATGCAGTGTATCATAGAAAGTACCTTCTAATATAACGTAATATGCAGTGTATCATTGAAAATACCTTATAATATAACGTAACATGCAGTGTATCATTGAAAATACCTTATAATATAACGTAATATGCAGTGTATCATTGAAAATACCTTATAATATAACGTAATATGCAGTGTATCATTGAAAATACCTTACGATATAAGGTAATATGCAGTGTATCATTGAAAATACCTTATATCATATCGTAATATGCAGTGTATCATTGAAAATACCTTATAACATATCGTAATTTGTAGTGTATCTTTGAAAATACCTTATAATATAACGTAATATGCAGTGTATCATTGAAAATACCTTATAACATATCGTAATTTGTAGTGTATCATTGAAAATACCTTATAACATATCGTAATTTGTAGTGTATCTTTGAAAATACCTTATAATATAACGTAATATGCAGTGTATCATTGAAAATACCTTATAATATAACGTAATATGCAGTGTATCATTGAAAATACATTATAATATAACGTAATATGCAGTGTATCATTGAAAATACATTATAATATAACGTAATATGCAGTGTATCATTGAAAATACCTTATAACATATCCTAATATGCAGTGTATCATTGAAAGTACCTTATAATATATCCTAATATGCAGTGTATCATTGAAAGTACCTTATAATATAACGTAATATGCAGTGTATCATTGAAAATACATTATAATATAACGTAATATGCAGTGTATCATTGAAAATACATTATAATATAACGTAATATGCAGTGTATCATTGAAAATACCTTATAATATAACGTAATATGCAGTGTATCATTGAAAATACCTTACGATATAACGTAATATGCAGTGTATCATTGAAAATACCTTATATCATATCGTAATATGCAGTGTATCATTGAAAATACCTTATAATATAACGTAATATGCAGTGTATCATTGAAAATACATTATAATATAACGTAGTTTATCATCGAAAATACCTTATAACATATCGTAATTTGTAGTGTATCTTTGAAAATACCTTATATCATATCGTAATATGCAGTGTATCATTGAAAATACCTTATAATATAACGTAATATGCAGTGTATCATTGAAAATACCTTTTAATATAACGTAATATGCAGTGTATCATTGAAAATACCTTATAATATAACGTAATATGCAGTGTATCATTGAAAATACCTTACGATATAACGTAATATGCAGTGTATCATTGAAAATACCTTATATCATATCGTAATATGCAGTGTATCATTGAAAATACCTTATAATATAACGTAATATGCAGTGTATCATTGAAAATACATTATAATATAACGTAATATGCAGTGTATCATTGAAAATACCTTATAATATAACGTAATATGCAGTGTATCATTGAAAATACCTTACGATATAAGGTAATATGCAGTGTATCATTGAAAATACCTTATATCATATCGTAATATGCAGTGTATCATTGAAAGTACCTTATAATATAACGTAATATCCAGTGTATCATTGAAAATACCTTATAATATAACGTAATATGCAGTGTATCATTGAAAATACCTTATGATATAACGTAATATGTTGTGTATCATTTAAAATACCTTATATCATATCGTAATATGCAGTGTATCATTGAAAATACCTTATATCATATCGTAATATGCAGTGTATCATTGAAAATACCTTCTAATATAACGTAATATGCAGTGTATCATTGAAAATACCTTATAATATAACGTAATATGCAGTGTGCCATTGAAAATACCTTATATCATATCGTAATATGCAGTGTATCATTGAAATACCTTATAATATAACGTAATATGCAGTGTATCATTGAAAATACCTTATAATATAACGTAATATGCAGTGTATCATTGAAAATACCTTATAATATAACGTAATATACAGTGTGTCATTGAAAATACCTTATAACATATCGTAATATGCAGTGTATCATTGAAAATACCTTATAATATAACGTAGTTTATCATTGAAAATACCTTATAACATATCGTAATTTGTAGTGTATCTTTGAAAATACCTTATATCATATCGTAATATGCAGTGTATCATTGAAAATACCTTATAATATAACGTAATATGCAGTGTATCATTGAAAATACCTTATAATATATCCTAATATGCAGTGTATCATTGAAAATACCTTATAATATAACGTAATATGCGGTGTATCATTGAAAATACCTTATAATATAACGTAATATGCAGTGTATCATTGAAAACACCTTATAATGTAACGTAATATGCTGTGTATCATTGAAAATACCTTACGATATAACGTAATATGCAGTGTATCATTGAAAATACCTTATATCATATCGTAATATGCAGTGTATCATTGAAAATACCTTATAATATAACGTAATATGCAGTGTATCATTGAAAATACCTTATAATATATCCTAATATGCAGTGTATCATTGAAAATACCTTATAATATAACGTAATATGCAGTGTATCATTGAAAATACCTTCTAAAATATCGTAGTTTATAATCGAAAATACCTTATAATATAACGTAATATGCAGTGTATCATTGAAAATACCTTATAATATAACGTAATATGCAGTGTATCATTGAAAATACCTTATAATATAACGTAATATGCAGTGTATCATTGAAAATACATTATAATATAACGTAATATGCAGTGTATCATTGAAAATACCTTATAATATAACGTAATATGCAGTGTATCATTGAAAATACCTTATAATATAACGTAATATGCAGTGTATCATTGAAAATACCTTATAATATAACGTAATATGCAGTGTATCATTGAAAATACCTTACGATATAAGGTAATATGCAGTGTATCATTGAAAATACCTTATATCATATCGTAATATGCAGTGTATCATTGAAAGTACCTTATAATATAACGTAATATCCAGTGTATCATTGAAAATACCTTATAATATAACGTAATATGCAGTGTATCATTGAAAATACCTTATGATATAACGTAATATGTTGTGTATCATTTAAAATACCTTATATCATATCGTAATATGCAGTGTATCATTGAAAATACCTTATATCATATCGTAATATGCAGTGTATCATTGAAAATCCCTTCTAATATAACATAATATGCAGTGTATCATTGAAAATACCTTATAATATAACGTAATATGCAGTGTGCCATTGAAAATACCTTATATCATATCGTAATATGCAGTGTATCATTGAAATACCTTATAATATAACGTAATATGCAGTGTATCATTGAAAATACCTTATAATATAACGTAATATGCAGTGTATCATTGAAAATACCTTATAATATAACGTAATATACAGTGTGTCATTGAAAATACCTTATAACATATCGTAATATGCAGTGTATCATTGAAAATACCTTATAATATAACGTAGTTTATCATTGAAAATACCTTATAACATATCGTAATTTGTAGTGTATCTTTGAAAATACCTTATATCATATCGTAATATGCAGTGTATCATTGAAAATACCTTATAATATAACGTAATATGCAGTGTATCATTGAAAATACCTTATAATATATCCTAATATGCAGTGTATCATTGAAAATACCTTATAATATAACGTAATATGCTGTGTATCATTGAAAATACCTTACGATATAACGTAATATGCAGTGTATCATTGAAAATACCTTATATCATATCGTAATATGCAGTGTATCATTGAAAATACCTTATAATATAACGTAATATGCAGTGTATCATTGAAAATACCTTATAATATATCCTAATATGCAGTGTATCATTGAAAATACCTTATAATATAACGTAATATGAAGTGTATCATTGAAAATACCTTATAATGTAACGTAATATGCTGTGTATCATTGAAAATACCTTACGATATAACGTAATATGCAGTGTATCATTGAAAATACATTATAATATAACGTAATATGCAGTGTATCATTGAAAACACCTTATAATGTAACGTAATATGCTGTGTATCATTGAAAATACCTTACGATATAACGTAATATGCAGTGTATCATTGAAAATACCTTATATCATATCGTAATATGCAGTGTATCATTGAAATACCTTATAATATAACGTAATATGCAGTGTATCATTGAAAATACCTTATAATATAACGTAATATGCAGTGTATCATTGAAAATACCTTATAATATAACGTAATATACAGTGTGTCATTGAAAATACCTTATAACATATCGTAATATGCAGTGTATCATTGAAAATACCTTATAATATAACGTAATATGCAGTGTATCATTGAAAATACCATGTAATATAACGTAATATGCAGTGTATCATTGAAAATACCTTATAACATATCGTAATTTGTAGTGTATCTTTGAAAATACCTTATATCATATCGTAATATGCAGTGTATCATTGAAAATACCTTATAATATAACGTAATATGCAGTGTATCATTGAAAATACCTTATAATATATCCTAATATGCGGTGTATCATTGAAAATACCTTATAATATAACGTAATATGCAGTGTATCATTGAAAATACCTTATAATATAACGTAATATGAAGTGTATCATTGAAAATACCTTATAATGTAACGTAATATGCTGTGTATCATTGAAAATACCTTACGATATAACGTAATATGCAGTGTATCATTGAAAATACCTTATATCATATCGTAATATGCAGTGTATCATTGAAAATACCTTACGATATAACGTAATATGCAGTGTATCATTGAAAATACCTTATATCATATCGTAATATGCAGTGTATCATTGAAAATACCTTATAATATAACGTAATATGCAGTGTATCATTGAAAATACCTTATAATATATCCTAATATGCAGTGTATCATTGAAAATACCTTATAATATAACGTAATATGCAGTGTATCATTGAAAATACCTTCTAAAATATCGTAGTTTATAATTGAAAATACCTTATAATATAACGTAATATGCAGTGTATCATTGAAAATACCTTATAATATAACGTAATATGCAGTGTATCATTGAAAATACCTTATAATATAACGTAATATGCAGTGTATCATTGAAAATACCTTATAATATAACGTAATATGCAGTGTATCATTGAAAATACCTTATAATATAACGTAATATGCAGTGTATCATTGAAAATACCTTATAATATAACGTAATATGCAGTGTATCATTGAAAATACCTTATATCATATCGTAATATGCAGTGTATCATTGAAAATACCTTATAATATAACGTAATATGCAGTGTATCATTGAAAATACCTTCTAAAATATCGTAGTTTATAATTGAAAATACCTTATAATATAACGTAATATGCAGTGTATCATTGAAAATACCTTATAATATATCGTAATATGCAGTGTATCATTGAAAATACCTTATAATATAACGTAATATGCAGTGTATCATTGAAAATACCATGTAATATAACGTAATATGCAGTGTATCATTGAAAATACCTTATAACATATCGTAATTTGTAGTGTATCTTTGAAAATACCTTATATCATATCGTAATATGCAGTGTATCATTGAAAATACCTTATAATATAACGTAATATGCAGTGTATCATTGAAAATACCTTATAATATATCCTAATATGCGGTGTATCATTGAAAATACCTTATAATATAACGTAATATGCAGTGTATCATTGAAAATACCTTATAATATAACGTAATATGAAGTGTATCATTGAAAATACCTTATAATGTAACGTAATATGCTGTGTATCATTGAAAATACCTTACGATATAACGTAATATGCAGTGTATCACTGAAAATACATTATAATATAACGTAATATGCAGTGTATCATTGAAAATACCTTATAATATAACGTAATATGCAGTGTATCATTGAAAATACCTTCTAATATAACGTAGTTTATCATTGAAAATACCTTATAACATATCGTAATTTGTAGTGTATCTTTGAAAATACCTTATATCATATCGTAATATGCAGTGTATCATTGAAAATACCTTATAATATATCGTAATATGCAGTGTATCATTGAAAATACCTTATAATATATCCTAATATGCAGTGTATCATTGAAAATACCTTATAATATAACGTAATATGCAGTGTATCATTGAAAATACCTTATAATATAACGTAATATGCAGTGTATCATTGAAAATACCTTATAATATAACGTAATATGCAGTGTATCATTGAAAATACCTTATAATATAACGTAATATGCAGTGTATCATTGAAAATACCTTATAATATAACGTAATATGCAGTGTATCATTGAAAATACCTTATAATATAACGTAATATCCAGTGTATCATTGAAAATACCTTATAACATATCCTAATATGCAGTGTATCATAGAAAGTACCTTCTAATATAACGTAATATGCAGTGTATCATTGAAAATACCTTATAATATAACGTAATATGCAGTGTATCATTGAAAATACCTTATAATATAACGTAATATGCAGTGTATCATTGAAAATACCTTATAATATAACGTAATATGCAGTGTGCCATTGTAAAATACCTTATATCATATCGTAATATGCAGTGTATCATTGAAATACCTTATAATATAACGTAATATGCAGTGTATCATTGAAAATACCTTATAATATAACGTAATATGCAGTGTATCATTGAAAATACCTTACGATATAACGTAATATGCAGTGTATCATTGAAAATACATTATAATATAACGTAATATGCAGTGTATCATAGAAAGTACCTTCTAATATAACGTAATATGCAGTGTATCATTGAAAATACCTTATAATATAACGTAATATGCAGTGTATCATTGAAAATACCTTATAATATAACGTAATATGCAGTGTATCATTGAAAATACCTTATAATATAACGTAATATGCAGTGTGCCATTGTAAAATACCTTATATCATATCGTAATATGCAGTGTATCATTGAAATACCTTATAATATAACGTAATATGCAGTGTATCATTGAAAATACCTTATAATATAACGTAATATGCAGTGTATCATTGAAAATACCTTACGATATAACGTAATATGCAGTGTATCATTGAAAATACATTATAATATAACGTAATATGCAGTGTATCATTGAAAGTACCTTCTAATATAACGTAATATGCAGTGTATCATTGAAAATACCTTATAATATAACGTAACATGCAGTGTATCATTGAAAATACCTTATAATGTAACGTAATATGCAGTGTATCATTGAAAATACCTTATAATATAACGTAATATGCAGTGTATCATTGAAAATACATTATAATATAACGTAATATGCAGTGTATCATTGAAAATACCTTATAATATAACGTAATATGCAGTGTATCATTGAAAATACCTTACGATATAAGGTAATATGCAGTGTATCATTGAAAATACCTTATATCATATCGTAATATGCAGTGTATCATTGAAAGTACCTTATAATATAACGTAATATCCAGTGTATCATTGAAAATACCTTATAATATAACGTAATATGCAGTGTATCATTGAAAATACCTTATGATATAACGTAATATGTTGTGTATCATTTAAAATACCTTATATCATATCGTAATATGCAGTGTATCATTGAAAATACCTTATATCATATCGTAATATGCAGTGTATCATTGAAAATCCCTTCTAATATAACGTAATATGCAGTGTATCATTGAAAATACCTTATAATATAACGTAACATGCAGTGTATCATTGAAAATACCTTATAATGTAACGTAATATGCAGTGTATCATTGAAAATACCTTATAATATAACGTAATATGCAGTGTATCATTGAAAATACATTATAATATAACGTAATATGCAGTGTATCATTGAAAATACCTTATAATATAACGTAATATGCAGTGTATCATTGAAAATACCTTACGATATAAGGTAATATGCAGTGTATCATTGAAAATACCTTATATCATATCGTAATATGCAGTGTATCATTGAAAGTACCTTATAATATAACGTAATATCCAGTGTATCATTGAAAATACCTTATAATATAACGTAATATGCAGTGTATCATTGAAAATACCTTATGATATAACGTAATATGTTGTGTATCATTTAAAATACCTTATATCATATCGTAATATGCAGTGTATCATTGAAAATACCTTATATCATATCGTAATATGCAGTGTATCATTGAAAATCCCTTCTAATATAACATAATATGCAGTGTATCATTGAAAATACCTTATAATATAACGTAATATGCAGTGTGCCATTGAAAATACCTTATATCATATCGTAATATGCAGTGTATCATTGAAATACCTTATAATATAACGTAATATGCAGTGTATCATTGAAAATACCTTATAATATAACGTAATATGCAGTGTATCATTGAAAATACCTTATAATATAACGTAATATACAGTGTGTCATTGAAAATACCTTATAACATATCGTAATATGCAGTGTATCATTGAAAATACCTTATAATATAACGTAGTTTATCATTGAAAATACCTTATAACATATCGTAATTTGTAGTGTATCTTTGAAAATACCTTATATCATATCGTAATATGCAGTGTATCATTGAAAATACCTTATAATATAACGTAATATGCAGTGTATCATTGAAAATACCTTATAATATATCCTAATATGCAGTGTATCATTGAAAATACCTTATAATATAACGTAATATGCGGTGTATCATTGAAAATACCTTATAATATAACGTAATATGCAGTGTATCATTGAAAACACCTTATAATGTAACGTAATATGCTGTGTATCATTGAAAATACCTTACGATATAACGTAATATGCAGTGTATCATTGAAAATACCTTATATCATATCGTAATATGCAGTGTATCATTGAAAATACCTTATAATATAACGTAACATGCAGTGTATCATTGAAAATACCTTATAATATAACGTAATATGCAGTGTATCATTGAAAATACCTTATAATATAACGTAATATGCAGTGTGCCATTGTAAAATACCTTATATCATATCGTAATATGCAGTGTATCATTGAAATACCTTATAATATAACGTAATATGCAGTGTATCATTGAAAATACCTTATAATATAACGTAATATGCAGTGTATCATTGAAAATACCTTACGATATAACGTAATATGCAGTGTATCATTGAAAATACATTATAATATAACGTAATATGCAGTGTATCATTGAATGTACCTTCTAATATAACGTAATATGCAGTGTATCATTGAAAATACCTTATAATATAACGTAACATGCAGTGTATCATTGAAAATACCTTATAATGTAACGTAATATGCAGTGTATCATTGAAAATACCTTATAATATAACGTAATATGCAGTGTATCATTGAAAATACATTATAATATAACGTAATATGCAGTGTATCATTGAAAATACCTTATAATATAACGTAATATGCAGTGTATCATTGAAAATACCTTACGATATAACGTAATATGCAGTGTATCATTGAAAATACCTTATATCATATCGTAATATGCAGTGTATCATTGAAAGTACCTTATAATATAACGTAATATCCAGTGTATCATTGAAAATACCTTATAATATAACGTAATATGCAGTGTATCATTGAAAATACCTTATGATATAACGTAATATGTTGTGTATCATTTAAAATACCTTATATCATATCGTAATATGCAGTGTATCATTGAAAATACCTTATATCATATCGTAATATGCAGTGTATCATTGAAAATCCCTTCTAATATAACATAATATGCAGTGTATCATTGAAAATACCTTATAATATAACGTAATATGCAGTGTGCCATTGAAAATACCTTATATCATATCGTAATATGCAGTGTATCATTGAAATACCTTATAATATAACGTAATATGCAGTGTATCATTGAAAATACCTTATAATATAACGTAATATGCAGTGTATCATTGAAAATACCTTATAATATAACGTAATATACAGTGTGTCATTGAAAATACCTTATAACATATCGTAATATGCAGTGTATCATTGAAAATACCTTATAATATAACGTAGTTTATCATTGAAAATACCTTATAACATATCGTAATTTGTAGTGTATCTTTGAAAATACCTTATATCATATCGTAATATGCAGTGTATCATTGAAAATACCTTATAATATAACGTAATATGCAGTGTATCATTGAAAATACCTTATAATATATCCTAATATGCAGTGTATCATTGAAAATACCTTATAATATAACGTAATATGCGGTGTATCATTGAAAATACCTTATAATATAACGTAATATGCAGTGTATCATTGAAAATACCATGTAATATAACGTAATATGCAGTGTATCATTGAAAATACCTTATAACATATCGTAATTTGTAGTGTATCTTTGAAAATACCTTATATCATATCGTAATATGCAGTGTATCATTGAAAATACCTTATAATATAACGTAATATGCAGTGTATCATTGAAAATACCTTATAATATATCCTAATATGCGGTGTATCATTGAAAATACCTTATAATATAACGTAATATGCAGTGTATCATTGAAAATACCTTATAATATAACGTAATATGAAGTGTATCATTGAAAATACCTTATAATGTAACGTAATATGCTGTGTATCATTGAAAATACCTTACGATATAACGTAATATGCAGTGTATCACTGAAAATACATTATAATATAACGTAATATGCAGTGTATCATTGAAAATACCTTATAATATAACGTAATATGCAGTGTATCATTGAAAATACCTTCTAATATAACGTAGTTTATCATTGAAAATACCTTATAACATATCGTAATTTGTAGTGTATCTTTGAAAATACCTTATATCATATCGTAATATGCAGTGTATCATTGAAAATACCTTATAATATATCGTAATATGCAGTGTATCATTGAAAATACCTTATAATATATCCTAATATGCAGTGTATCATTGAAAATACCTTATAATATAACGTAATATGCAGTGTATCATTGAAAATACCTTATAATATAACGTAATATGCAGTGTATCATTGAAAATACCTTATAATATAACGTAATATGCAGTGTATCATTGAAAATACCTTATAATATAACGTAATATGCAGTGTATCATTGAAAATACCTTATAATATAACGTAATATGCAGTGTATCATTGAAAATACCTTATAATATAACGTAATATCCAGTGTATCATTGAAAATACCTTATAACATATCCTAATATGCAGTGTATCATAGAAAGTACCTTCTAATATAACGTAATATGCAGTGTATCATTGAAAATACCTTATAATATAACGTAATATGCAGTGTATCATTGAAAATACCTTATAATATAACGTAATATGCAGTGTATCATTGAAAATACCTTATAATATAACGTAATATGCAGTGTGCCATTGTAAAATACCTTATATCATATCGTAATATGCAGTGTATCATTGAAATACCTTATAATATAACGTAATATGCAGTGTATCATTGAAAATACCTTATAATATAACGTAATATGCAGTGTATCATTGAAAATACCTTACGATATAACGTAATATGCAGTGTATCATTGAAAATACATTATAATATAACGTAATATGCAGTGTATCATAGAAAGTACCTTCTAATATAACGTAATATGCAGTGTATCATTGAAAATACCTTATAATATAACGTAACATGCAGTGTATCATTGAAAATACCTTATAATATAACGTAATATGCAGTGTATCATTGAAAATACCTTATAATATAACGTAATATGCAGTGTGCCATTGTAAAATACCTTATATCATATCGTAATATGCAGTGTATCATTGAAATACCTTATAATATAACGTAATATGCAGTGTATCATTGAAAATACCTTATAATATAACGTAATATGCAGTGTATCATTGAAAATACCTTACGATATAACGTAATATGCAGTGTATCATTGAAAATACATTATAATATAACGTAATATGCAGTGTATCATTGAAAATACCTTATAATATAACGTAATATGCAGTGTATCATTGAAAATACCTTATAATATATCCTAATATGCGGTGTATCATTGAAAATACCTTATAATATAACGTAATATGCAGTGTATCATTGAAAATACCTTATAATATAACGTAATATGAAGTGTATCATTGAAAATACCTTACGATATAACGTAATATGCAGTGTATCATTGAAAATACATTATAATATAACGTAATATGCAGTGTATCATTGAAAATACCTTATAATATAACGTAATATGCAGTGTATCATTGAAAATACCTTCTAATATAACGTAGTTTATCATTGAAAATACCTTATAACATATCGTAATATGCAGTGTATCATTGAAAATACCTTATAATATATCGTAATATGCAGTGTATCATTGAAAATACCTTATAATATATCCTAATATGCAGTGTATCATTGAAAATACCTTATAATATAACGTAATATGCAGTGTATCATTGAAAATACCTTCAAAAATATCGTAGTTTATAATTGAAAATACCTTATTATAAAGCGTAATATGCAGTGTATCATTGAAAATACCTTATAATATAACGTAATATGCAGTGTATCATTGAAAATACCTTATAATATAACGTAGTTTATCATTGAAAATACCTTATAACATATCGTAATATGCAGTGTATCATTGAAAATACCTTATAATATATCGTAATATGCAGTGTATCATTGAAAATACCTTATAATATATCCTAATATGCAGTGTATCATTGAAAATACCTTATAATATAACGTAATATGCAGTGTATCATTGAAAATACCTTCAAAAATATCGTAGTTTATAATTGAAAATACCTTATAATATAACGTAATATGCAGTGTATCATTGAAAATACCTTATAATATAACGTAATATGCAGTGTATCATTGAAAATACCTTATAATATAACGTAATATGCAGTGTATCATTGAAAATACCTTATAATATAACGTAATATGCAGTGTATCATTGAAATACCTTATAATATAACGTAATATGCAGTGTATCATTGAAAATACCTTATAATATAACGTAATATGCAGTGTATCATTGAAAATACCTTACGATATAACGTAATATGCAGTGTATCATTGAAAATACATTATAATATAACGTAATATGCAGTGTATCATTGAAAATACCTTATAATATAACGTAATATGCAGTGTATCATTGAAAATACCTTATAATATATCCTAATATGCGGTGTATCATTGAAAATACCTTATAATATAACGTAATATGCAGTGTATCATTGAAAATACCTTATAATATAACGTAATATGAAGTGTATCATTGAAAATACCTTATAATGTAACGTAATATGCTGTGTATCATTGAAAATACCTTACGATATAACGTAATATGCAGTGTATCATTGAAAATACATTATAATATAACGTAATATGCAGTGTATCATTGAAAATACCTTATAATATAACGTAATATGCAGTGTATCATTGAAAATACCTTCTAATATAACGTAGTTTATCATTGAAAATACCTTATAACATATCGTAATATGCAGTGTATCATTGAAAATACCTTATAATATATCGTAATATGCAGTGTATCATTCAAAATACCTTATAATATATCCTAATATGCAGTGTATCATTGAAAATACCTTATAATATAACGTAATATGCAGTGTATCATTGAAAATACCTTCAAAAATATCGTAGTTTATAATTGAAAATACCTTATAATATAACGTAATATGCAGTGTATCATTGAAAATACCTTATAATATAACGTAATATGCAGTGTATCATTGAAAATACCTTATAATATAACGTAATATGCAGTGTATCATTGAAAATACCTTATAATATAACGTAATATGCAGTGTATCATTGAAAATACCTTATAATATAACGTAATATGCAGTGTATCATTGAAAATACCTTATAATATAACGTAATATGCAGTGTATCATTGAAAATACCTTATAATATAACGTAATATCCAGTGTATCATTGAAAATACCTTATAACATATCCTAATATGCAGTGTATCATAGAAAATACCTTCTAATATATCCTAATATGCAGTGTATCA
This sequence comes from Lasioglossum lativentre, assembly GCA_916610255.1. Lineage (NCBI taxonomy): Eukaryota > Metazoa > Arthropoda > Insecta > Hymenoptera > Halictidae > Lasioglossum > Lasioglossum lativentre. The sequence goes on from CAKAJI010000616.1 coordinate 133,755, forward strand.
TTGAAAGTACCTTATAATATAACGTAATATGCAGTGTATCATTGAAAATACATTATAATATAACGTAATATGCAGTGTATCATTGAAAATACATTATAATATAACGTAATATGCAGTGTATCATTGAAAATACCTTATAATATAACGTAATATGCAGTGTATCATTGAAAATACCTTATAATATATCCTAATATGCAGTGTATCATTGAAAATACCTTATAATATAACGTAATATGCAGTGTATCATTGAAAATACCTTCTAAAATATCGTAGTTTATAATTGAAAATACATTATAAAATAACGTAATATGCAGTGTATCATTGAAAATACCTTATAATATAACGTAATATGCAGTGTATCATTGAAAATACCTTATAATATAACGTAATATGCAGTGTATCATTGAAAATACCTTATAATATAACGTAATATGCAGTGTATCATTGAAAATACCTTATAATATAACGTAATATGCAGTGTATCATTGAAAATACCTTATAATATAACGTAATATGCAGTGTATCATTGAAAATACCTTATAATATAACGTAATATACAGTGTGTCATTGAAAATACCTTATAACATATCGTAATATGCAGTGTATCATTGAAAATACCTTCTAATATAACGTAATATGCAGTGTATCATTGAAAATACCTTATAACATATCCTAATATGCAGTGTATCATTGAAAGTACCTTATAATATATCCTAATATGCAGTGTATCATTGAAAGTACCTTATAATATAACGTAATATGCAGTGTATCATTGAAAATACATTATAATATAACGTAATATGCAGTGTATCATTGAAAACACCTTATAATGTAACGTAATATGCTGTGTATCATTGAAAATACCTTACGATATAACGTAATATGCAGTGTATCATTGAAAATACCTTATATCATATCGTAATATGCAGTGTATCATTGAAAATACCTTACGATATATCGTAATATGCAGTGTACCATTGAAAATACCTTATATCATATCGTAATATGCAGTGTATCATTGAAAATACCTTATAATATAACGTAATATGCAGTGTATCATTGAAAATACCTTATAATATATCCTAATATGCAGTGTATCATTGAAAATACCTTATAATATAACGTAATATGCAGTGTATCATTGAAAATACCTTCTAAAATATCGTAGTTTATAATTGAAAATACATTATAATATAACGTAATATGCAGTGTATCATTGAAAATACCTTATAATATAACGTAATATGCAGTGTATCATTGAAAATACCTTATAATATAACGTAATATGCAGTGTATCATTGAAAATACCTTATAATATAACGTAATATGCAGTGTATCATTGAAAATACCTTATAATATAACGTAATATGCAGTGTATCATTGAAAATACCTTACGATATAAGGTAATATGCAGTGTATCATTGAAAATACCTTATATCATATCGTAATATGCAGTGTATCATTGAAAGTACCTTATAATATAACGTAATATGCAGTGTATCATTGAAAATACCTTATAACATATCCTAATATGCAGTGTATCATTGAAAACACCTTATAATGTAACGTAATATGCTGTGTATCATTGAAAATACCTTACGATATAACGTAATATGCAGTGTATCATTGAAAATACCTTATATCATATCGTAATATGCAGTGTATCATTGAAAATACCTTACGATATAACGTAATATGCAGTGTATCATTGAAAATACCTTATATCATATCGTAATATGCAGTGTATCATTGAAAATACCTTATAATATAACGTAATATGCAGTGTATCATTGAAAATACCTTATAATATATCCTAATATGCAGTGTATCATTGAAAATACCTTATAATATAACGTAATATGCAGTGTATCATTGAAAATACCTTCTAAAATATCGTAGTTTATAATTGAAAATACCTTATAATATAACGTAATATGCAGTGTATCATTGAAAATACCTTGTAAAATATCGTAGTTTATAATTGAAAATACGGACTTCCGTTTCCGGTCGAGTGAGTGGATGAGGTGTGATTTTTGCGGTGAGAGAGTTAGTGAGATAGAGTGGTGTGGAGAAAGAGCGAGAGGAGAAAAAGAGGTGGAGAAGGGAGGGTTAGGGACAAGGGCTTGGAGGAAGTGAAGGGAAAGGGCGGGAAAGACGGGAAGGGGGTAGGAGGGAAGGTGAAAGTGAGGGAAGGAGTGAGGTTAGGGCGACGTGGTCGCTAGGAGGGAAAGTAGAAGGTGTGACAGGTGGCGCATCCTGGCAGAAGGGAAAGGAAGGAAGGAAGGCGGGATTATTCAAACGCGACAGGGAAAGAGCAGTTTAATTAAAGAGTAGGAGAGAGGCAGAAGAATGTCTGACAGAGAGGAGGTAGGTAAGGGAGAGGGGAAGGAAGGGGGAAGGGGGGAGAAAGGAAGAGTGGGAAGGCCGTGGAATGCGGAAAGATTAGGGAAAGAGGGGATGAGCAGTGGCAGAAGCTTGGAGAGTTTGTGGAGGAAGAGGGAAAGAGAGAAGGGAGCGGACGGGAACGTGGATGAGGAGGAAGAAAGGGCGGTGTTCAAAAAAAGTGCGCTGACCAGGAGCTCGCCGAAAGGGAAAAAAAAGGTGGAAGGCAGTGGGGAGGAGGGAGTAGGGGAAGTACTAAGGGGCTTGATGGAGGAGGTGAAGAGGATGAGGGAAGAAATGAGGGAAGAAAGGGAGGAAAGGAGAAAGATGATGGAAGAGTGGAGGAGGGAGAGAGAGGCATGGGAGGTGGAGAAAAGGGAGGAAAAAGTAAGGAGGGAAAGGATGGAAAAGAGGATGGAAAGCCTGGAAGGAAAAGTGGAGAAGACGGATGGCAGGGTAAGGGAAATGGAGAGGAGGGAAAGGGAGGGCGGAAAGAGGGAGGCGGAGGAGGGTGGAGCGGGCGGGGAAGAACTGATGGAATATAGGAGGAGGATTAGAAGACTGGAGGTCGCGCAGGATAGGAAGGGGAGAGAAGAAAGAAGAAATAATATAATAATAAGAGGGTTGCAGTTGGAGGGAAAAGACGTGAAGGAGGAGGTGGGGAAAGTTTGGGAGAAATTGGGAGTCAAGGAGGAGGGGATAATGGAGGTGAATCGGATAGGGAAGACGGGAAAGGGGGGGTACGGAATGGTGTTGGTCAAGATGGCCGACGGGGAGCAGAAGAGGAAAGTGATGGTGGAGAAGGCTAAGTTAAGAGGGAGGAAGGAAAGGTTGGAGGATGACCTAACGGTGGAAGAGAGGAGGTCAAGGTGGTTGATAGATAGGGAGGCGGAGGAGGAGAGAAGGAAAGGAAGGTCGGTACAAGTAGGGTACTTGAAAATGTGGGTGAACGGGAAAGTCAGGAGATGGGACGAAATAGAGGAAAGGTGGATGGAGGAGCAGGGAAACGAACAAGGAGGGGGGAGGAGGGGGGAGGGGGGAGGGGGGACAGAATGCGCACAGAGTACAAAATAGGTTTTTGGAACGTGGCAGGGGTTAGGAATAAGGACGAGGAATTTTGGAAAGGGCTGGGAGACTGGGACATGATCACACTAATAGAGACATGGGTGGAGGAAAAAGGGTGGAACAAAATAAAAAATAAGTTGCCAAGGGGGTTTGTATGGGAGGCGCAGTGGGCGAGGAGAGAGGAGAAGAGGGGAAGGGCAATAGGGGGCTTGATAATGGGGGTGAGAAAAGGGTTAGAGGTAGAGGAGGGGGAAAGGGGAGAAATAGAGGGAATAATGGCAAGGAGAGTGAATATAGGAGGGGAATGGTGGAGGGTGGTCGGGGTTTATGTGAACAAGGATTTGGAGAGGAAGCTAGAAAAGTTGGGGGAATGGATAGAGGGGAGGGAGACAGGGGTAAAAGTGATAATAGGGGGGGATTTCAACGCAAGAACGGGGAGGGAAGGAGGAGAGGTGGAAGAGGAGGAGGAGAGAGGGGGAAAGGGAAGCAGAAAATCCAAGGATGAGAAGATAAATGCGGAAGGGAGGAGATTATGCGGGTACTTAGGGGAGAGGGGGTGGGGGATTTTGAATGGAAACGTGAGAGGGGATGAGGAGGGGGAGTGGACGTACATAGGGGGGAGAGGGAACTCGGTGATTGATTATGTGATAGGAAATGAGGAGACAAGAGGGGGGATAGTGAAAATGGAGGTAGGGGAAAGGGTTGAGTCGGATCATGTTCCGGTATCGGTGTGGGTAAAAGGGGGAAGAGGGGAGAGAGGAGGGAAGTATAAGGGGGAGGGGAAGGGAAAGATCAGGTGCTGCTGGACGGAGGAAGGAAGGAAGGAATTTAGGGACAGGTTCGGGAGTGGCAAGGAAGTGGAGGAGGGAGTGGAGGAGGACTGGAAAGGGCTAAAGGAGAAAATTAAGGAGGTGATGGGGGAGTTGGGGAAGAAGGAGAAAGGGAGGAGAAGAGGATGGTGGGATGAGGAGTGCAGAGAGGAAAAAAGGAAAGTAAGGGAGGAGATGAGGAGATGGAGGAAACAAGGAGGAGAGGGGGAAGAGTACAGGAGAAAAAAGAGGGAGTACAAAGCACTCTGCGAGGAGAGAAAGAAGTGGGAGAGGGAGAGGTGGGAGAGGGAGCTGGAGGAGGTGAAGTCGGAAAAGCAGGTTTGGGAGATTGTGAGAAGGGAAAGGGGGAGGAGGGAAAGGATAGATGAAAGGATAAATATGAAGGAGTGGGACGAACACTTCAAGGCGTTACTGGGAGGGGTGGAATGGAGGGTTAGGAAAGGAGGGATAAGCAGAAGGGGGGAGGATGGGGAGAAGGAGTTAGAAATGAGAGAGGTAATAAGGGTGATTAAGGGATTGAAGGTAGGGAAAGCGGCAGGAGCAGACGGAATTCCAAATGAGGTCTGGAGGTATGGAGGGAGGGAAGTTGAGGAATGGTTGTGGAGGGTAGTAAGTAGAGTCTGGAGGGGGGAGGGGTGGCCGGAAGATTGGACAGAGGGGAGTATCATTCCAATCGCGAAGAAGGGGGACAGTAGGGTAGTGGGAAATTACAGGGGGGTCACGTTACTGCAAACTGCGTACAAGGTGTATGCAGCGAGTTTGGCGGAAAGAATAAGGGAGGACGTGGAACAAAAAGGGATCTTGCCACCGAGTCAGACGGGTTTCAGGAGGGGTATGGGATGTATCGATAACATCTATGTATTGAACTATTTGATAAATAGACAAGTGAGGAGAAAAAATAGGAAGATGGTAGTAATGTTCATAGATCTAAAAGCCGCATTTGACTCGGTAGATAGGGACATTCTGGCAAGAGCGATGAGAGATAGGGGGGTAAGGGAAGGACTGGTAAGAAGGAGTGAGGAGGTAATGGGAGAAACGAAAAGTAAGGTGAGGGTGGGGGAGGAGGAAGGAGAGGGTTTTTGGACGGCGAGAGGACTAAGACAGGGGTGCCCACTGAGCCCGTTGTTATTCACGGTGCTGTTGGCGGATCTGGACGAAGTACTGGAGAGGTGTGGATGGGGAGGGGTCAGTTTAGGGGGGAAAAAAGTATACTCACTAGCATATGCGGATGATATCGCGATGCTAGCAGAGGAGGAAGAGGGGATGAGAGGTATGATCGGGGTACTAGAGAGATACCTAGAGGAGAAGAAACTGCAGCTCAACGCCGAGAAGTCAAAGGTGATGAGATGTAGGAGAGGGGGGGGGAGATGGAAGAAGGTGAGCTGGAGGTGGAAGGGAAAGGTGATTGAGGAGGTAGGGGAGTATAGATACTTGGGTTATGTAGTGGCTAGGGATGGAGGGCAGAAAAAGCAGGTAGAGGACAGGATTAGGAAAGGGGCGGCGGTGATGGGGCAGGTGTGGGGGATAGGGAAGAGGAAATTCGGGAATGACTGGGGGAGGAGAGTATGGCTTTTTGACAGGTTGGTATGGCCAGTGATTAGCTATGGTGTGGAGATATGGGGATGGAAAGAGAGGGAAGGGATGGAAAGGATGCAGGAGAGATTCCTGAAATGGGTGCTGGGAGTAGAAAGACATACGCCAGGTTACATGGTGAGGGAGGAAGTACAAAGGGAATTGCTGAGGGGAAGGGCAGGGTTAAGGGCGTGGGGGTTCGAGAAAAAGTTAGGAGAGGGAAGGGGGGGAGAACTGGCAAGAGGTTGTAGGGAGGAGATAAGAGGAACGTACAGGAGGGGGAGGGCCGTGGTCGGATGGGAAAAGGAGAGAGCGGATTTCTGGGAGGAGAGGGGATGGTCAGTGGAGGAGGTAGAGAAAATGATGGAGGGAGATGGAGCGGAGGTGAGTGAGGAGTTGGTAAAGTGGGAAAAGGAATGCCAGAAGGAGGAGAGGTGGGAGAGGATAAGGATGTCGAGTTATAATAAATGGTACGGGATGGTAAAAGGAGAGGGGTTGCCGGGGTACCTGGGGAAGGGGTGGGGGGAGAATAGGTGGCAGAGGATGGCGAAGTTTAGGTTGGGGAACGGGATGAGGGGAGGGAGATACTGGTTGGAGGAAGATGCGAGAATGTGTAGAGTGTGTGGGTGGGAGACTGAGACGTGGGAGCATGTATGGGAGGTGTGTATGAGGTTGGAGGAGGGGAGTGGATGGCAGGAGAGGATGGGGGCAGTGTTGGATGACGGAGGTGGAGGGGAGAAATGGTTGAGAAGGTTGGAGGAGTGGAGAGAAAGTGAGTGTGAAAGAAGAATGGGTGGCTGTGGGAGTGGGTGGGGGAAGGAAGGAGAAGGGAATGGAGTGAATGGAGAGCGACCGGAAGAGGGGGTCCAAGGGCAGGGGGGTAAGAAGTAATACTAAGGTAGTTTTAAGGTAGCTTTAAGGATCTCTTTTGTAAATAGGTGCTCTCTCTCTCTATAGTTTTAAGCTTAATGTATATAATTATAATTTTAATTTTAATTTTAATTCTTAATAGTAAGTTTAAGTTTAAGGTTAGGTTAAGGTTAGAATAAGGAGGAGGGAATGTAGAGGAAGAGGAAAGAGGTGTGTGAGAGCATTGTAACCCCTAGGGGAACCAATAAAGTTATATATATATATATAATTGAAAATACCTTATAATATAACGTAATATGCAGTGTATCATTGAAAATACCTTATAATATAACGTAATATGCAGTGTATCATTGAAAATACCTTATAATATAACGTAATATGCAGTGTATCATTGAAAATACCTTATAATATAACGTAATATGCAGTGTATCATTGAAAATACCTTATAATATAACGTAATATGCAGTGTATCATTGAAAATACCTTATAATATAACGTAATATGCAGTGTATCATTGAAAATACCTTATAATATAACGTAATATGCAGTGTATCATTGAAAATACCTTATAATATAACGTAATATGCAGTGTATCATTGAAAATACCTTATAATATAACGTAATATGCAGTGTATCATTGAAAATACCTTATAATATAACGTAATATCCAGTGTATCATTGAAAATACCTTATAACATATCCTAATATGCAGTGTATCATAGAAAGTACCTTCTAATATAACGTAATATGCAGTGTATCATTGAAAATACCTTATAATATAACGTAACATGCAGTGTATCATTGAAAATACCTTATAATATAACGTAATATGCAGTGTATCATTGAAAATACCTTATAATATAACGTAATATGCAGTGTGCCATTGTAAAATACCTTATATCATATCGTAATATGCAGTATATCATTGAAATACCTTATAATATAACGTAATATGCAGTGTATCATTGAAAATACCTTATAATATAACGTAATATGCAGTGTATCATTGAAAATACCTTATAATATAACGTAATATACAGTGTGTCATTGAAAATACCTTATAACATATCGTAATATGCAGTGTATCATTGAAAATACCTTCTAATATAACGTAATATGCAGTGTATCATTGAAAATACCTTATAACATATCCTAATATGCAGTGTATCATTGAAAGTACCTTATAATATATCCTAATATGCAGTGTATCATTGAAAGTACCTTATAATATAACGTAATATGCAGTGTATCATTGAAAATACATTATAATATAACGTAATATGCAGTGTATCATTGAAAATACATTATAATATAACGTAATATGCAGTGTATCATTGAAAATACCTTATAATATAACGTAATATGCAGTGTATCATTGAAAATACCTTCTAATATAACGTAGTTTATCATCGAAAATACCTTATAACATATCGTAATTTGTAGTGTATCTTTGAAAATACCTTATATCATATCGTAATATGCAGTGTATCATTGAAAATACCTTATAATATAACGTAATATGCAGTGTATCATTGAAAATACCTTATAATATATCCTAATATGCAGTGTATCATTGAAAATACCTTATAATATAACGTAATATGCAGTGTATCATTGAAAATACCTTATAATAAACGTAATATGCAGTGTATCATTGAAAACACCTTATAATGTAACGTAATATGCTGTGTATCATTGAAAATACCTTACGATATAACGTAATATGCAGTGTATCATTGAAAATACCTTATATCATATCGTAATATGCAGTGTATCATTGAAAATACCTTACGATATATCGTAATATGCAGTGTATCATTGAAAATACCTTATATCATATCGTAATATGCAGTGTATCATTGAAAATACCTTATAATATAACGTAATATGCAGTGTATCATTGAAAATACCTTATAATATAACGTAATATGCAGTGTATCATTGAAAATACCTTATAATATAACGTAATATGCAGTGTATCATTGAAAATACCTTATAATATAACGTAATATGCAGTGTATCATTGAAAATACCTTATAATATAACGTAATATGCAGTGTATCATTGAAAATACCTTACGATATAAGGTAATATGCAGTGTATCATTGAAAATACCTTATATCATATCGTAATATGCAGTGTATCATTGAAAGTACCTTATAATATAACGTAATATGCAGTGTATCATTGAAAATACCTTATAACATATCCTAATATGCAGTGTATCATTGAAAACACCTTATAATGTAACGTAATATGCTGTGTATCATTGAAAATAACTTACGATATAACGTAATATGCAGTGTATCATTGAAAATACCTTATATCATATCGTAATATGCAGTGTATCATTGAAAATACCTTACGATATAACGTAATATGCAGTGTATCATTGAAAATACCTTATATCATATCGTAATATGCAGTGTATCATTGAAAATACCTTATAATATAACGTAATATGCAGTGTATCATTGAAAATACCTTATAATATATCCTAATATGCAGTGTATCATTGAAAATACCTTATAATATAACGTAATATGCAGTGTATCATTGAAAATACCTTATAATATAACGTAATATGCAGTGTATCATTGAAAATACCTTATAATATAACGTAATATGCAGTGTATCATTGAAAATACCTTATAATATAACGTAATATGCAGTGTATCATTGAAAATACCTTATAATATAACGTAATATGCAGTGTATCATTGAAAATACCTTATAATATAACGTAATATGCAGTGTATCATTGAAAATACCTTATAATATAACGTAATATGCAGTGTATCATTGAAAATACCTTATAATATAACGTAATATCCAGTGTATCATTGAAAATACCTTATAACATATCCTAATATGCAGTGTATCATAGAAAGTACCTTCTAATATAACGTAATATGCAGTGTATCATTGAAAATACCTTATAATATAACGTAACATGCAGTGTATCATTGAAAATACCTTATAATATAACGTAATATGCAGTGTATCATTGAAAATACCTTATAATATAACGTAATATGCAGTGTGCCATTGTAAAATACCTTATATCATATCGTAATATGCAGTATATCATTGAAATACCTTATAATATAACGTAATATGCAGTGTATCATTGAAAATACCTTATAATATAACGTAATATGCAGTGTATCATTGAAAATACCTTATAATATAACGTAATATACAGTGTGTCATTGAAAATACCTTATAACATATCGTAATATGCAGTGTATCATTGAAAATACCTTCTAATATAACGTAATATGCAGTGTATCATTGAAAATACCTTATAACATATCCTAATATGCAGTGTATCATTGAAAGTACGTTATAATATATCCTAATATGCAGTGTATCATTGAAAGTACCTTATAATATAACGTAATATGCAGTGTATCATTGAAAATACATTATAATATAACGTAATATGCAGTGTATCATTGAAAATACATTATAATATAACGTAATATGCAGTGTATCATTGAAAATACCTTATAATATAACGTAATATGCAGTGTATCATTGAAAATACCTTCTAATATAACGTAGTTTATCATCGAAAATACCTTATAACGTATCGTAATTTGTAGTGTATCTTTGAAAATACCTTATATCATATCGTAATATGCAGTGTATCATTGAAAATACCTTATAATATAACGTAATATGCAGTGTATCATTGAAAATACCTTATAATATATCCTAATATGCAGTGTATCATTGAAAATACCTTATAATATAACGTAATATGCAGTGTATCATTGAAAATACCTTATAATATAACGTAATATGCAGTGTATCATTGAAAACACCTTATAATGTAACGTAATATGCTGTGTATCATTGAAAATACCTTACGATATAACGTAATATGCAGTGTATCATTGAAAATACCTTATATCATATCGTAATATGCAGTGTATCATTGAAAATACCTTACGATATATCGTAATATGCAGTGTATCATTGAAAATACCTTATATCATATCGTAATATGCAGTGTATCATTGAAAATACCTTATAATATAACGTAATATGCAGTGTATCATTGAAAATACCTTATAATATATCCTAATATGCAGTGTATCATTGAAAATACCTTATAATATAACGTAATATGCAGTGTATCATTGAAAATACCTTCTAAAATATCGTAGTTTATAATTGAAAATACATTATAATATAACGTAATATGCAGTGTATCATTGAAAATACCTTATAATATAACGTAATATGCAGTGTATCATTGAAAATACCTTATATCATATCGTAATATGCAGTGTATCATTGAAAATACCTTACGATATAACGTAATATGCAGTGTATCATTGAAAATACCTTATATCATATCGTAATATGCAGTGTATCATTGAAAATACCTTATAATATAACGTAATATGCAGTGTATCATTGAAAATACCTTATAATATATCCTAATATGCAGTGTATCATTGAAAATACCTTATAATATAACGTAATATGCAGTGTATCATTGAAAATACCTTATAATATAACGTAATATGCAGTGTATCATTGAAAATACCTTATAATATAACGTAATATGCAGTGTATCATTGAAAATACCTTATAATATAACGTAATATGCAGTGTATCATTGAAAATACCTTATAATATAACGTAATATGCAGTGTATCATTGAAAATACCTTATAATATAACGTAATATGCAGTGTATCATTGAAAATACCTTATAATATAACGTAATATGCAGTGTATCATTGAAA
>CAKAJI010000617.1:0-5000 GCA_916610255.1 Lasioglossum lativentre
GAGTCGCTTAGGTATCGCTGGAACGATAAAATTGCTAAGTACCGCGCCGTGTCGGTTAGACGGTTCGCGGTAAGAGTAAACTTTTTTCCTATCGTTCCTAGATGATTTTAAACGTTATATTCGTGGTAAACTGTGCATACGAAACCGTGTGTCGTGACGCCAGTTCTCTCGGACGCGTATTTACCGAGTTAACTTCCGGCGAGTCGCTTAGGTATCGCTGGAACGATAAAATTGCTAAGTACCGCGCCGTGTCGGTTAGACGGTTCGCGGTAAGAGTAAACTTTTTTCCTATCGTTCCTAGATGATTTTAAACGTTATATTCGTGGTAAACTGTGCATACGAAACCGTGTGTCGTGACGCCAGTTCTCTCGGACGCGTATTTACCGAGTTAACTTCCGGCGAGTCGCTTAGGTATCGCTGGAACGATAAAATTGCTAAGTACCGCGCCGTGTCGGTTAGACGGTTCGCGGTAAGAGTAAACTTTTTTCCTATCGTTCCTAGATGATTTTAAACGTTATATTCGTGGTAAACTGTGCATACGAAACCGTGTGTCGTGACGCCAGTTCTCTCGGACGCGTATTTACCGAGTTAACTTCCGGCGAGTCGCTTAGGTATCGCTGGAACGATAAAATTGCTAAGTACCGCGCCGTGTCGGTTAGACGGTTCGCGGTAAGAGTAAACTTTTTTCCTATCGTTCCTAGATGATTTTAAACGTTATATTCGTGGTAAACTGTGCATACGAAACCGTGTGTCGTGACGCCAGTTCTCTCGGACGCGTATTTACCGAGTTAACTTCCGGCGAGTCGCTTAGGTATCGCTGGAACGATAAAATTGCTAAGTACCGCGCCGTGTCGGTTAGACGGTTCGCGGTAAGAGTAAACTTTTTTCCTATCGTTCCTAGATGATTTTAAACGTTATATTCGTGGTAAACTGTGCATACGAAACCGTGTGTCGTGACGCCAGTTCTCTCGGACGCGTATTTACCGAGTTAACTTCCGGCGAGTCGCTTAGGTATCGCTGGAACGATAAAATTGCTAAGTACCGCGCCGTGTCGGTTAGACGGTTCGCGGTAAGAGTAAACTTTTTTCCTATCGTTCCTAGATGATTTTAAACGTTATATTCGTGGTAAACTGTGCATACGAAACCGTGTGTCGTGACGCCAGTTCTCTCGGACGCGTATTTACCGAGTTAACTTCCGGCGAGTCGCTTAGGTATCGCTGGAACGATAAAATTGCTAAGTACCGCGCCGTGTCGGTTAGACGGTTCGCGGTAAGAGTAAACTTTTTTCCTATCGTTCCTAGATGATTTTAAACGTTATATTCGTGGTAAACTGTGCATACGAAACCGTGTGTCGTGACGCCAGTTCTCTCGGACGCGTATTTACCGAGTTAACTTCCGGCGAGTCGCTTAGGTATCGCTGGAACGATAAAATTGCTAAGTACCGCGCCGTGTCGGTTAGACGGTTCGCGGTAAGAGTAAACTTTTTTCCTATCGTTCCTAGATGATTTTAAACGTTATATTCGTGGTAAACTGTGCATACGAAACCGTGTGTCGTGACGCCAGTTCTCTCGGACGCGTATTTACCGAGTTAACTTCCGGCGAGTCGCTTAGGTATCGCTGGAACGATAAAATTGCTAAGTACCGCGCCGTGTCGGTTAGACGGTTCGCGGTAAGAGTAAACTTTTTTCCTATCGTTCCTAGATGATTTTAAACGTTATATTCGTGGTAAACTGTGCATACGAAACCGTGTGTCGTGACGCCAGTTCTCTCGGACGCGTATTTACCGAGTTAACTTCCGGCGAGTCGCTTAGGTATCGCTGGAACGATAAAATTGCTAAGTACCGCGCCGTGTCGGTTAGACGGTTCGCGGTAAGAGTAAACTTTTTTCCTATCGTTCCTAGATGATTTTAAACGTTATATTCGTGGTAAACTGTGCATACGAAACCGTGTGTCGTGACGCCAGTTCTCTCGGACGCGTATTTACCGAGTTAACTTCCGGCGAGTCGCTTAGGTATCGCTGGAACGATAAAATTGCTAAGTACCGCGCCGTGTCGGTTAGACGGTTCGCGGTAAGAGTAAACTTTTTTCCTATCGTTCCTAGATGATTTTAAACGTTATATTCGTGGTAAACTGTGCATACGAAACCGTGTGTCGTGACGCCAGTTCTCTCGGACGCGTATTTACCGAGTTAACTTCCGGCGAGTCGCTTAGGTATCGCTGGAACGATAAAATTGCTAAGTACCGCGCCGTGTCGGTTAGACGGTTCGCGGTAAGAGTAAACTTTTTTCCTATCGTTCCTAGATGATTTTAAACGTTATATTCGTGGTAAACTGTGCATACGAAACCGTGTGTCGTGACGCCAGTTCTCTCGGACGCGTATTTACCGAGTTAACTTCCGGCGAGTCGCTTAGGTATCGCTGGAACGATAAAATTGCTAAGTACCGCGCCGTGTCGGTTAGACGGTTCGCGGTAAGAGTAAACTTTTTTCCTATCGTTCCTAGATGATTTTAAACGTTATATTCGTGGTAAACTGTGCATACGAAACCGTGTGTCGTGACGCCAGTTCTCTCGGACGCGTATTTACCGAGTTAACTTCCGGCGAGTCGCTTAGGTATCGCTGGAACGATAAAATTGCTAAGTACCGCGCCGTGTCGGTTAGACGGTTCGCGGTAAGAGTAAACTTTTTTCCTATCGTTCCTAGATGATTTTAAACGTTATATTCGTGGTAAACTGTGCATACGAAACCGTGTGTCGTGACGCCAGTTCTCTCGGACGCGTATTTACCGAGTTAACTTCCGGCGAGTCGCTTAGGTATCGCTGGAACGATAAAATTGCTAAGTACCGCGCCGTGTCGGTTAGACGGTTCGCGGTAAGAGTAAACTTTTTTCCTATCGTTCCTAGATGATTTTAAACGTTATATTCGTGGTAAACTGTGCATACGAAACCGTGTGTGCGTGACGCCAGTTCTCTCGGACGCGTATTTACCGAGTTAACTTCCGGCGAGTCGCTTAGGTATCGCTGGAACGATAAAATTGCTAAGTACCGCGCCGTGTCGGTTAGACGGTTCGCGGTAAGAGTAAACTTTTTTCCTATCGTTCCTAGATGATTTTAAACGTTATATTCGTGGTAAACTGTGCATACGAAACCGTGTGTCGTGACGCCAGTTCTCTCGGACGCGTATTTACCGAGTTAACTTCCGGCGAGTCGCTTAGGTATCGCTGGAACGATAAAATTGCTAAGTACCGCGCCGTGTCGGTTAGACGGTTCGCGGTAAGAGTAAACTTTTTTCCTATCGTTCCTAGATGATTTTAAACGTTATATTCGTGGTAAACTGTGCATACGAAACCGTGTGTCGTGACGCCAGTTCTCTCGGACGCGTATTTACCGAGTTAACTTCCGGCGAGTCGCTTAGGTATCGCTGGAACGATAAAATTGCTAAGTACCGCGCCGTGTCGGTTAGACGGTTCGCGGTAAGAGTAAACTTTTTTCCTATCGTTCCTAGATGATTTTAAACGTTATATTCGTGGTAAACTGTGCATACGAAACCGTGTGTCGTGACGCCAGTTCTCTCGGACGCGTATTTACCGAGTTAACTTCCGGCGAGTCGCTTAGGTATCGCTGGAACGATAAAATTGCTAAGTACCGCGCCGTGTCGGTTAGACGGTTCGCGGTAAGAGTAAACTTTTTTCCTATCGTTCCTAGATGATTTTAAACGTTATATTCGTGGTAAACTGTGCATACGAAACCGTGTGTCGTGACGCCAGTTCTCTCGGACGCGTATTTACCGAGTTAACTTCCGGCGAGTCGCTTAGGTATCGCTGGAACGATAAAATTGCTAAGTACCGCGCCGTGTCGGTTAGACGGTTCGCGGTAAGAGTAAACTTTTTTCCTATCGTTCCTAGATGATTTTAAACGTTATATTCGTGGTAAACTGTGCATACGAAACCGTGTGTCGTGACGCCAGTTCTCTCGGACGCGTATTTACCGAGTTAACTTCCGGCGAGTCGCTTAGGTATCGCTGGAACGATAAAATTGCTAAGTACCGCGCCGTGTCGGTTAGACGGTTCGCGGTAAGAGTAAACTTTTTTCCTATCGTTCCTAGATGATTTTAAACGTTATATTCGTGGTAAACTGTGCATACGAAACCGTGTGTCGTGACGCCAGTTCTCTCGGACGCGTATTTACCGAGTTAACTTCCGGCGAGTCGCTTAGGTATCGCTGGAACGATAAAATTGCTAAGTACCGCGCCGTGTCGGTTAGACGGTTCGCGGTAAGAGTAAACTTTTTTCCTATCGTTCCTAGATGATTTTAAACGTTATATTCGTGGTAAACTGTGCATACGAAACCGTGTGTCGTGACGCCAGTTCTCTCGGACGCGTATTTACCGAGTTAACTTCCGGCGAGTCGCTTAGGTATCGCTGGAACGATAAAATTGCTAAGTACCGCGCCGTGTCGGTTAGACGGTTCGCGGTAAGAGTAAACTTTTTTCCTATCGTTCCTAGATGATTTTAAACGTTATATTCGTGGTAAACTGTGCATACGAAACCGTGTGTCGTGACGCCAGTTCTCTCGGACGCGTATTTACCGAGTTAACTTCCGGCGAGTCGCTTAGGTATCGCTGGAACGATAAAATTGCTAAGTACCGCGCCGTGTCGGTTAGACGGTTCGCGGTAAGAGTAAACTTTTTTCCTATCGTTCCTAGATGATTTTAAACGTTATATTCGTGGTAAACTGTGCATACGAAACCGTGTGTCGTGACGCCAGTTCTCTCGGACGCGTATTTACCGAGTTAACTTCCGGCGAGTCGCTTAGGTATCGCTGGAACGATAAAATTGCTAAGTACCGCGCCGTGTCGGTTAGACGGTTCGCGGTAAGAGTAAACTTTTTTCCTATCGTTCCTAGATGATTTTAAACGTTATATTCGTGGTAAACTGTGCATACGAAACCGTGTGTCGTGACGCCAGTTCTCTCGGACGCGTATTTACCGAGTTAACTTCCGG
>CAKAJI010000617.1:17500-25399 GCA_916610255.1 Lasioglossum lativentre
GCGCTTATGGCGGTAAACCGTCGCGGCAACAGCCCAACCGGCGGGGCTGTTGGGACTTAGAGCGAAAAAACTGTGAAAATTTATTTCGTAAAATACAATAAATTTTTGTATTTCTAGGATATTTAACACAAAACATTCAACTTTTCATATACTTTCTCGGACTCAAAAATTTTTTTAAGTTCCAACGGCAAGAGTAAACTTTTTCTGTATCGATTCCAGGCGATTTTAAATGTTAGATCATTGTAATATAAAACATATTAACAATGAATATAAAGTTACAAAGCGCTACAATGCGTATTTACCGAAATAATTGAAAATAATGGTCGATAGCGTACTACTTCGTTGCTCGAAGTCCCACCGGTAAGAGTAAACTTTTTTCCTATCGTTCCTAGATGATTTTAAACGTTATATTCGTGGTAAACTGTGCATACGAAACCGTGTGTCGTGACGCCAGTTCTCTCGGACGCGTATTTACCGAGTTATAAGCGAGTTAACTTCCGGCGAGTCGCTTAGGTATCGCTGGAACGATAAAATTGCTAAGTACCGCGCCGTGTCGGTTAGACGGTTCGCGGTAAGAGTAAACTTTTTTCCTATCGTTCCTAGATGATTTTAAACGTTATATTCGTGGTAAACTGTGCATACGAAACCGTGTGTCGTGACGCCAGTTCTCTCGGACGCGTATTTACCGAGTTAACTTCCGGCGAGTCGCTTAGGTATCGCTGGAACGATAAAATTGCTAAGTACCGCGCCGTGTCGGTTAGACGGTTCGCGGTAAGAGTAAACTTTTTTCCTATCGTTCCTAGATGATTTTAAACGTTATATTCGTGGTAAACTGTGCATACGAAACCGTGTGTCGTGACGCCAGTTCTCTCGGACGCGTATTTACCGAGTTAACTTCCGGCGAGTCGCTTAGGTATCGCTGGAACGATAAAATTGCTAAGTACCGCGCCGTGTCGGTTAGACGGTTCGCGGTAAGAGTAAACTTTTTTCCTATCGTTCCTAGATGATTTTAAACGTTATATTCGTGGTAAACTGTGCATACGAAACCGTGTGTCGTGACGCCAGTTCTCTCGGACGCGTATTTACCGAGTTAACTTCCGGCGAGTCGCTTAGGTATCGCTGGAACGATAAAATTGCTAAGTACCGCGCCGTGTCGGTTAGACGGTTCGCGGTAAGAGTAAACTTTTTTCCTATCGTTCCTAGATGATTTTAAACGTTATATTCGTGGTAAACTGTGCATACGAAACCGTGTGTCGTGACGCCAGTTCTCTCGGACGCGTATTTACCGAGTTAACTTCCGGCGAGTCGCTTAGGTATCGCTGGAACGATAAAATTGCTAAGTACCGCGCCGTGTCGGTTAGACGGTTCGCGGTAAGAGTAAACTTTTTTCCTATCGTTCCTAGATGATTTTAAACGTTATATTCGTGGTAAACTGTGCATACGAAACCGTGTGTCGTGACGCCAGTTCTCTCGGACGCGTATTTACCGAGTTAACTTCCGGCGAGTCGCTTAGGTATCGCTGGAACGATAAAATTGCTAAGTACCGCGCCGTGTCGGTTAGACGGTTCGCGGTAAGAGTAAACTTTTTTCCTATCGTTCCTAGATGATTTTAAACGTTATATTCGTGGTAAACTGTGCATACGAAACCGTGTGTCGTGACGCCAGTTCTCTCGGACGCGTATTTACCGAGTTAACTTCCGGCGAGTCGCTTAGGTATCGCTGGAACGATAAAATTGCTAAGTACCGCGCCGTGTCGGTTAGACGGTTCGCGGTAAGAGTAAACTTTTTTCCTATCGTTCCTAGATGATTTTAAACGTTATATTCGTGGTAAACTGTGCATACGAAACCGTGTGTCGTGACGCCAGTTCTCTCGGACGCGTATTTACCGAGTTAACTTCCGGCGAGTCGCTTAGGTATCGCTGGAACGATAAAATTGCTAAGTACCGCGCCGTGTCGGTTAGACGGTTCGCGGTAAGAGTAAACTTTTTTCCTATCGTTCCTAGATGATTTTAAACGTTATATTCGTGGTAAACTGTGCATACGAAACCGTGTGTCGTGACGCCAGTTCTCTCGGACGCGTATTTACCGAGTTAACTTCCGGCGAGTCGCTTAGGTATCGCTGGAACGATAAAATTGCTAAGTACCGCGCCGTGTCGGTTAGACGGTTCGCGGTAAGAGTAAACTTTTTTCCTATCGTTCCTAGATGATTTTAAACGTTATATTCGTGGTAAACTGTGCATACGAAACCGTGTGTCGTGACGCCAGTTCTCTCGGACGCGTATTTACCGAGTTAACTTCCGGCGAGTCGCTTAGGTATCGCTGGAACGATAAAATTGCTAAGTACCGCGCCGTGTCGGTTAGACGGTTCGCGGTAAGAGTAAACTTTTTTCCTATCGTTCCTAGATGATTTTAAACGTTATATTCGTGGTAAACTGTGCATACGAAACCGTGTGTCGTGACGCCAGTTCTCTCGGACGCGTATTTACCGAGTTAACTTCCGGCGAGTCGCTTAGGTATCGCTGGAACGATAAAATTGCTAAGTACCGCGCCGTGTCGGTTAGACGGTTCGCGGTAAGAGTAAACTTTTTTCCTATCGTTCCTAGATGATTTTAAACGTTATATTCGTGGTAAACTGTGCATACGAAACCGTGTGTCGTGACGCCAGTTCTCTCGGACGCGTATTTACCGAGTTAACTTCCGGCGAGTCGCTTAGGTATCGCTGGAACGATAAAATTGCTAAGTACCGCGCCGTGTCGGTTAGACGGTTCGCGGTAAGAGTAAACTTTTTTCCTATCGTTCCTAGATGATTTTAAACGTTATATTCGTGGTAAACTGTGCATACGAAACCGTGTGTCGTGACGCCAGTTCTCTCGGACGCGTATTTACCGAGTTAACTTCCGGCGAGTCGCTTAGGTATCGCTGGAACGATAAAATTGCTAAGTACCGCGCCGTGTCGGTTAGACGGTTCGCGGTAAGAGTAAACTTTTTTCCTATCGTTCCTAGATGATTTTAAACGTTATATTCGTGGTAAACTGTGCATACGAAACCGTGTGTCGTGACGCCAGTTCTCTCGGACGCGTATTTACCGAGTTAACTTCCGGCGAGTCGCTTAGGTATCGCTGGAACGATAAAATTGCTAAGTACCGCGCCGTGTCGGTTAGACGGTTCGCGGTAAGAGTAAACTTTTTTCCTATCGTTCCTAGATGATTTTAAACGTTATATTCGTGGTAAACTGTGCATACGAAACCGTGTGTCGTGACGCCAGTTCTCTCGGACGCGTATTTACCGAGTTAACTTCCGGCGAGTCGCTTAGGTATCGCTGGAACGATAAAATTGCTAAGTACCGCGCCGTGTCGGTTAGACGGTTCGCGGTAAGAGTAAACTTTTTTCCTATCGTTCCTAGATGATTTTAAACGTTATATTCGTGGTAAACTGTGCATACGAAACCGTGTGTCGTGACGCCAGTTCTCTCGGACGCGTATTTACCGAGTTAACTTCCGGCGAGTCGCTTAGGTATCGCTGGAACGATAAAATTGCTAAGTACCGCGCCGTGTCGGTTAGACGGTTCGCGGTAAGAGTAAACTTTTTTCCTATCGTTCCTAGATGATTTTAAACGTTATATTCGTGGTAAACTGTGCATACGAAACCGTGTGTCGTGACGCCAGTTCTCTCGGACGCGTATTTACCGAGTTAACTTCCGGCGAGTCGCTTAGGTATCGCTGGAACGATAAAATTGCTAAGTACCGCGCCGTGTCGGTTAGACGGTTCGCGGTAAGAGTAAACTTTTTTCCTATCGTTCCTAGATGATTTTAAACGTTATATTCGTGGTAAACTGTGCATACGAAACCGTGTGTCGTGACGCCAGTTCTCTCGGACGCGTATTTACCGAGTTAACTTCCGGCGAGTCGCTTAGGTATCGCTGGAACGATAAAATTGCTAAGTACCGCGCCGTGTCGGTTAGACGGTTCGCGGTAAGAGTAAACTTTTTTCCTATCGTTCCTAGATGATTTTAAACGTTATATTCGTGGTAAACTGTGCATACGAAACCGTGTGTCGTGACGCCAGTTCTCTCGGACGCGTATTTACCGAGTTAAGCTTAACTTCCGGCGAGTCGCTTAGGTATCGCTGGAACGATAAAATTGCTAAGTACCGCGCCGTGTCGGTTAGACGGTTCGCGGTAAGAGTAAACTTTTTTCCTATCGTTCCTAGATGATTTTAAACGTTATATTCGTGGTAAACTGTGCATACGAAACCGTGTGTCGTGACGCCAGTTCTCTCGGACGCGTATTTACCGAGTTAACTTCCGGCGAGTCGCTTAGGTATCGCTGGAACGATAAAATTGCTAAGTACCGCGCCGTGTCGGTTAGACGGTTCGCGGTAAGAGTAAACTTTTTTCCTATCGTTCCTAGATGATTTTAAACGTTATATTCGTGGTAAACTGTGCATACGAAACCGTGTGTCGTGACGCCAGTTCTCTCGGACGCGTATTTACCGAGTTAACTTCCGGCGAGTCGCTTAGGTATCGCTGGAACGATAAAATTGCTAAGTACCGCGCCGTGTCGGTTAGACGGTTCGCGGTAAGAGTAAACTTTTTTCCTATCGTTCCTAGATGATTTTAAACGTTATATTCGTGGTAAACTGTGCATACGAAACCGTGTGTCGTGACGCCAGTTCTCTCGGACGCGTATTTACCGAGTTAACTTCCGGCGAGTCGCTTAGGTATCGCTGGAACGATAAAATTGCTAAGTACCGCGCCGTGTCGGTTAGACGGTTCGCGGTAAGAGTAAACTTTTTTCCTATCGTTCCTAGATGATTTTAAACGTTATATTCGTGGTAAACTGTGCATACGAAACCGTGTGTCGTGACGCCAGTTCTCTCGGACGCGTATTTACCGAGTTAACTTCCGGCGAGTCGCTTAGGTATCGCTGGAACGATAAAATTGCTAAGTACCGCGCCGTGTCGGTTAGACGGTTCGCGGTAAGAGTAAACTTTTTTCCTATCGTTCCTAGATGATTTTAAACGTTATATTCGTGGTAAACTGTGCATACGAAACCGTGTGTCGTGACGCCAGTTCTCTCGGACGCGTATTTACCGAGTTAACTTCCGGCGAGTCGCTTAGGTATCGCTGGAACGATAAAATTGCTAAGTACCGCGCCGTGTCGGTTAGACGGTTCGCGGTAAGAGTAAACTTTTTTCCTATCGTTCCTAGATGATTTTAAACGTTATATTCGTGGTAAACTGTGCATACGAAACCGTGTGTCGTGACGCCAGTTCTCTCGGACGCGTATTTACCGAGTTAACTTCCGGCGAGTCGCTTAGGTATCGCTGGAACGATAAAATTGCTAAGTACCGCGCCGTGTCGGTTAGACGGTTCGCGGTAAGAGTAAACTTTTTTCCTATCGTTCCTAGATGATTTTAAACGTTATATTCGTGGTAAACTGTGCATACGAAACCGTGTGTCGTGACGCCAGTTCTCTCGGACGCGTATTTACCGAGTTAACTTCCGGCGAGTCGCTTAGGTATCGCTGGAACGATAAAATTGCTAAGTACCGCGCCGTGTCGGTTAGACGGTTCGCGGTAAGAGTAAACTTTTTTCCTATCGTTCCTAGATGATTTTAAACGTTATATTCGTGGTAAACTGTGCATACGAAACCGTGTGTCGTGACGCCAGTTCTCTCGGACGCGTATTTACCGAGTTAACTTCCGGCGAGTCGCTTAGGTATCGCTGGAACGATAAAATTGCTAAGTACCGCGCCGTGTCGGTTAGACGGTTCGCGGTAAGAGTAAACTTTTTTCCTATCGTTCCTAGATGATTTTAAACGTTATATTCGTGGTAAACTGTGCATACGAAACCGTGTGTCGTGACGCCAGTTCTCTCGGACGCGTATTTACCGAGTTAACTTCCGGCGAGTCGCTTAGGTATCGCTGGAACGATAAAATTGCTAAGTACCGCGCCGTGTCGGTTAGACGGTTCGCGGTAAGAGTAAACTTTTTTCCTATCGTTCCTAGATGATTTTAAACGTTATATTCGTGGTAAACTGTGCATACGAAACCGTGTGTCGTGACGCCAGTTCTCTCGGACGCGTATTTACCGAGTTAACTTCCGGCGAGTCGCTTAGGTATCGCTGGAACGATAAAATTGCTAAGTACCGCGCCGTGTCGGTTAGACGGTTCGCGGTAAGAGTAAACTTTTTTCCTATCGTTCCTAGATGATTTTAAACGTTATATTCGTGGTAAACTGTGCATACGAAACCGTGTGTCGTGACGCCAGTTCTCTCGGACGCGTATTTACCGAGTTAACTTCCGGCGAGTCGCTTAGGTATCGCTGGAACGATAAAATTGCTAAGTACCGCGCCGTGTCGGTTAGACGGTTCGCGGTAAGAGTAAACTTTTTTCCTATCGTTCCTAGATGATTTTAAACGTTATATTCGTGGTAAACTGTGCATACGAAACCGTGTGTCGTGACGCCAGTTCTCTCGGACGCGTATTTACCGAGTTAACTTCCGGCGAGTCGCTTAGGTATCGCTGGAACGATAAAATTGCTAAGTACCGCGCCGTGTCGGTTAGACGGTTCGCGGTAAGAGTAAACTTTTTTCCTATCGTTCCTAGATGATTTTAAACGTTATATTCGTGGTAAACTGTGCATACGAAACCGTGTGTCGTGACGCCAGTTCTCTCGGACGCGTATTTACCGAGTTAACTTCCGGCGAGTCGCTTAGGTATCGCTGGAACGATAAAATTGCTAAGTACCGCGCCGTGTCGGTTAGACGGTTCGCGGTAAGAGTAAACTTTTTTCCTATCGTTCCTAGATGATTTTAAACGTTATATTCGTGGTAAACTGTGCATACGAAACCGTGTGTCGTGACGCCAGTTCTCTCGGACGCGTATTTACCGAGTTAACTTCCGGCGAGTCGCTTAGGTATCGCTGGAACGATAAAATTGCTAAGTACCGCGCCGTGTCGGTTAGACGGTTCGCGGTAAGAGTAAACTTTTTTCCTATCGTTCCTAGATGATTTTAAACGTTATATTCGTGGTAAACTGTGCATACGAAACCGTGTGTCGTGACGCCAGTTCTCTCGGACGCGTATTTACCGAGTTAACTTCCGGCGAGTCGCTTAGGTATCGCTGGAACGATAAAATTGCTAAGTACCGCGCCGTGTCGGTTAGACGGTTCGCGGTAAGAGTAAACTTTTTTCCTATCGTTCCTAGATGATTTTAAACGTTATATTCGTGGTAAACTGTGCATACGAAACCGTGTGTCGTGACGCCAGTTCTCTCGGAGGCGTATTTACCGAGTTAACTTCCGGCGAGTCGCTTAGGTATCGCTGGAACGATAAAATTGCTAAGTACCGCGCCGTGTCGGTTAGACGGTTCGCGGTAAGAGTAAACTTTTTTCCTATCGTTCCTAGATGATTTTAAACGTTATATTCGTGGTAAACTGTGCATACGAAACCGTGTGTCGTGACGCCAGTTCTCTCGGACGCGTATTTACCGAGTTAACTTCCGGCGAGTCGCTTAGGTATCGCTGGAACGATAAAATTGCTAAGTACCGCGCCGTGTCGGTTAGACGGTTCGCGGTAAGAGTAAACTTTTTTCCTATCGTTCCTAGATGATTTTAAACGTTATATTCGTGGTAAACTGTGCATACGAAACCGTGTGTCGTGACGCCAGTTCTCTCGGACGCGTATTTACCGAGTTAACTTCCGGCGAGTCGCTTAGGTATCGCTGGAACGATAAAATTGCTAAGTACCGCGCCGTGTCGGTTAGACGGTTCGCGGTAAGAGTAAACTTTTTTCCTATCGTTCCTAGATGATTTTAAACGTTATATTCGTGGTAAACTGTGCATACGAAACCGTGTGTCGTGACGCCAGTTCTCTCGGACGCGTATTTACCGAGTTA
>CAKAJI010000618.1:0-27519 GCA_916610255.1 Lasioglossum lativentre
TTGCATTATTTTATAAGGTATTTTCAATGATACACTGCATATTGCGTTATATTATAAGGTATTTTCAATGATACACTGCATATTCCATTATTTTATAAAGTATTTTCAATGATACACTACATATTACATTATATTATAAGGTATTTTCAATAATACACTGCATATTATGTTATATTATAAGGGATTTTCAATGAGACACTGCATATTCCATTATTTTATAAGGTATTGTCAATGATACACAGCATATTACCTTATATTATAAGGTATTTTCAATGATACACTCCATATTACGTTATATTGTAAGGTATTGTCAATGATAGACTGCATATTACGTTATATTACAAGGTATTTTCAATGATACACTGCATATTACGTTATATTGTAAGGTATTGTCAATGATAGACTGCATATTACGTTATATTATAAGGTATTTTCAATGATACACTGCATATTACGTTATATTATAAGGTATTTTCAATGATACACTTCATATTACGTTATATTATAAGATATTTTCAATTATACACAGCATATTACGTTATATTATAAGGTATTTTCAATGAAACACTGCATATTAGATTATATTATAAGATATTTTCAATGATAGACTGCATATTACAATACATTATAAGGTATTTTCAATAATACACTCCATATTACGTTATATTATAAGGCATTTTCAATGATAGACTGCAAATATTACGTTTTATTATAAGGTATTTTGAACGATACACTGCATATTAGATTATATTATAAGGTATTTTCAATGATACACTGCATATTGCGTTATATTGTAAGGTATTGTCAATGATAGACTGCATATTACGTTATATTATAAGGTATTTTCAATGATACACTGCATATTACGTTATATCATAAGGTATTTTCAATGATACACTGCATATTACGTTATATTATAAGGCATTTTCAAAGATACACTCGATATTACGTTATATTATAACGTATTTTCAATGATAGTCTGCAAATATTACGGTATATTATAAGGTATTTTCAATGATACACTGCATATTACGTTATATTATAAGGTATTTTCAATGATAGACTGCATGTTACGTTATATTATAAGGTATTTTCAATGATACACAGCATATTACCTTATATTATAAGGTATTTTCAATGATACACTGCATATTACGTTATATTGTAAGGTATTGTCAATGATAGACTGCATATTACGTTATATTACAAGGTATTTTCAATGACACACTGCATATTACGTTATATTGTAAGGTATTGTCAATGATAGACTGCATATTACGTTATATTATAAGGTATTTTCAATGATACACTGCATATTACGTTATATCATAAGGTATTTTCATTGATACACTGCATATTACGTTATATTATAAGGCATTTTCAATGATACACTCTATATTACGTTATATTATAACGTATTTTCAATGATAGTCTGCAAATATTACGGTATATTATAAGGTATTTTCAATGATAGTCTGCAAATATTACGGTATATTATAAGGTATTTTCAATGATACACTGCATATTACGTTATATTATAAGGTATTTTCAATGATAGACTGCATGTTACGTTATATTATAAGGTATTTTCAATGATACACAGCATATTACCTTATATTATAAGGTATTTTCAATGATACACTCCATATTACGTTATATTGTAAGGTATTGTCAATGATAGACTGCATATTACGTTATATTATAAGGTATTTTCAATGATACACTGCATATTACGTTATATTATAAGGTATTGTCAATGATAGACTGCATATTATGTTATATTATAAGGTATTTTCAATGATACACTGCATATTACGTTATATCATAAGGTATTTTCAATGATAGACTGCAAATATTACGTTATATTATAAGGTATTTTCAATGATACACTGCATATTACGTTATATTATAAGGTATTTTCAATGATACACTGCATATTACGTTATATTTTAACGTATTTTCAATGATACACTGCATATTACGTTATATTGTAAGGTATTGTCAATGATAGACTGCATATTACGTTATATTATAAGGTATTTTCAATGATAGAATGCATATTGCGTTATATTGTAAGGTATTGTCAATGATAGACTGCATATTACGTTATATTACAAGGTATTTTCAATGATACACTGCATATTACGTTATATTGTAAGGTATTGTCAATGATAGACTGCATATTACGTTATATTATAAGGTATTTTCAATGATAGAATGCATATAACGTTATATTATAAGGTATTTTCAATGATACACTTCATATTACGTTAAATTATAAGATATTTTCAATTATACACAGCATATTACGTTATATTATAAGGTATTTTCAATGAAACACTGCATATTACAATACATTATAAGGTATTTTCAATGATACACTGTATATTACGTTATATTATAAGGTATTTTCAATGATAGACTGCGAATATTACGTTATATTATAAGGTATTTTGAATGATACACTGCATATTAGATGATATTATAAGATATTTTTAATGATACACTACATATTACATTATATTATAAGGTATTTTCAATAATACACTGCATATGATGTTATATTATAAGGGATTTTCAATGAGACACTGCATATTCCATTATTTTATAAGGTATTGTCAATGATAGACTGCATATTACGTTATATTATAAGAGATTTTCAATGATACACTGCATATTCCGTTATATTATAAAGTTTTTTCACTGATACACTGCATATTACATTATATTATAAGGTATTTTCAATAATACACTGCATATTACGTTATATTATAAGGTATTTTCAATGATACACTGCATATTACGTTATATTATAAGGCATTTTCAATGATACACAGCATACTATGTTATATTATAAGCCATTTTCAATGATACACTGCATATTACGTTATATTATAAGGTATTTTCAATGATACACTGCATATTGCGTTATATTATAAGGTATTTTCAATGATACACAGCGTACAATGTTATATTATAAGGTATTTTCAATGATACACAGCATACAATGTTATATTATAAGGTATTTTGAATGATACACTTTATATTGCGTTATATTATAAGGTATTTACAATGATACACTTCATATTACGTTATATTACAAGGCATTTTCAATGATAGACTGCAAATATTACGTTTTATTATAAGGTATTTTGAACGATACACTGCATATTAGATTATATTATAATGTATTTTCAATGATACACTGCATATTACGTTATATTATAAGGTATTTTCAATGATAGACTCCATATTACGTTATATTATAACGTATTTTCAATGATAGTCTGCAAATATTACGGTATATTATAAGGTGTTTTCAATGATAGACTGCATGTTACGTTATATTATAAGGTATTTTCAATGATACAAAGCATATTACCTTATATTATAAGGAATTTTCAATGATACACTGCATATTACGTTATATTGTAAGGTATTGTCAATGATAGACTGCATATTACGTTATATTATAAGGTATTTTCAATGATACACTGCATATTACGTTATATTGTAAGGTATTGTCAATGATAGACTGCATATTACGTTATATTACAAGGTATTTTCAATGATACACTGCATATTACGTTATATTGTAAGGTATTGTCAATGATAGACTGCATATTACGTTATATTACAAGGTATTTTCAATGATACACTGCATATTAGATTATATTATAAGGTATTTTCAATGATACACTTCATATTACGTTATATTATAAGATATTTTCAATTATACACAGCATATTACGTTATATTATAAGGTATTTTCAATGAAACACTGCATATTAGATTATATTATAAGATATTTTCAATGATAGACTGCATATTACAATACATTATAAGGTATTTTCAATAATACACTCCATATTACGTTATATTATAAGGCATTTTCAATGATAGACTGCAAATATTACGTTTTATTATAAGGTATTTTGAACGATACACTGCATATTAGTTTATATTATAAGGTATTTTCAATGATACACTGCATATTGCGTTATATTGTAAGGTATTGTCAATGATAGACTGCATATTACGTTATATTATAAGGTATTTTCAATGATACACTGCATATTACGTTATATTATAAGGTATTTTCAATGATACACTGCATATTACGTTATATTATAAGGCATTTTCAATGATACACTCTATATTACGTTATATTATAACGTATTTTCAATGATAGTCTGCAAATATTACGTTATATTATAAGGTATTTTCAATGATACACTGCATATTACGTTATATTATAAGGTATTTTCAATGATAGACTGCATGTTACGTTACATTACAAGGTATTTTCAATGATACACAGCATATTACCTTATATTATAAGGTATTTTCAATGATACACTCCATATTACGTTATATTGTAAGGTATTGTCAATGATAGACTGCATATTACGTTATATTACAAGGTATTTTCAATGACACACTGCATATTACGTTATATTGTAAGGTATTGTCAATGATAGACTGCATATTACGTTATATTATAAGGTATTTTCAATGATACACTGCATATTACGTTATATCATAAGGTATTTTCAATGATACACTGCATATTACGTTATATTATAAGGCATTTTCAATGATACACTCTATATTACGTTATATTATAACGTATTTTCAATGATAGTCTGCAAATATTACGGTATATTATAAGGTATTTTCAATGATAGTCTGCAAATATTACGGTATATTATAAGGTATTTTCAATGATACACTGCATATTACGTTATATTATAAGGTATTTTCAATGATAGACTGCATGTTACGTTATATTATAAGGTATTTTCAATGATACACAGCATATTACCTTATATTATAAGGTATTTTCAATGATACACTCCATATTACGTTATATTGTAAGGTATTGTCAATGATAGACTGCATATTACGTTATATTACAAGGTATTTTCAATGATACACTGCATATTACGTTATATTATAAGGTATTGTCAATGATAGACTGCATATTACGTTATATTATAAGGTATTTTCAATGATACACTGCATATTACGTTATATCATAAGGTATTTTCAATGATAGACTGCAAATATTACGTTATATTATAAGGTATTTTCAATGATACACTGCATATTACGTTATATTATAAGGTATTTTCAATGATACACTGCATATTACGTTATATTATAAGGTATTTTCAATGATACACTGCATATTACGTTATATTGTAAGGTATTGTCAATGATAGACTGCATATTACGTTATATTATAAGGTATTTTCAATGATAGAATGCATATTGCGTTATATTGTAAGGTATTGTCAATGATAGACTGCATATTACGTTATATTACAAGGTATTTTCAATGATACACTGCATATTACGTTATATTGTAAGGTATTGTCAATGATAGACTGCATATTACGTTATATTATAAGGTATTTTCAATGATAGAATGCATATTACGTTATATTATAAGGTATTTTCAATGATACACTTCATATTACGTTAAATTATAAGATATTTTCAATTATACACAGCGTACAATGTTATATTATAAGGTATTTTCAATGATACACAGCATATTACAATACATTATAAGGTATTTTCAATGATACACTGTATATTACGTTATATTATAAGGTATTTTCAATGATAGACTGCGAATATTACGTTATATTATAAGGTATTTTGAATGATACACTGCATATTAGATGATATTATAAGATATTTTTAATGATACACTACATATTACATTATATTATAAGGTATTTTCAATAATACACTGCATATGATGTTATATTATAAGGGATTTTCAATGAGACACTGCATATTCCATTATTTTATAAGGTATTGTCAATGATAGACTGCATATTACGTTATATTATAAGAGATTTTCAATGATACACTGCATATTCCGTTATATTATAAAGTTTTTTCACTGATACAGTGCATATTACATTATATTATAAGGTATTTTCAATAATACACTGCATATTACGTTATATTATAAGGTATTATCAATGATACACTGCATATTACGTTATATTACAAGGCATTTTCAATGATACACAGCATACTATGTTATATTATAAGCCATTTTCAATGATAGACTGCAAATATTACGTTATATTATAAGGTATTTTGATTGATACACTGCATATTGCGTTATATTATAAGGTATTTTCAATGATACACAGCGTACAATGTTATATTATAAGGTATTTTCAATGATACACAGCATACAATGTTATATTATAAGGTATTTTGAATGATACACTTTATATTGCGTTATATTATAAGGTATTTACAATGATACACTTCATATTACGTTATATTACAAGGCATTTTCAATGATAGACTGCAAATATTACGTTTTATTATAAGGTATTTTGAACGATACACTGCATATTAGATTATATTATAATGTATTTTCAATGATACACTGCATATTACGTTATATTATAAGGTATTTTCAATGATAGACTCCATATTACGTTAATTATAACGTATTTTCAATGATAGTCTGCAAATATTACGGTATATTATAAGGTGTTTTCAATGATAGACTGCATGTTACGTTATATTATAAGGTATTTTCAATGATACAAAGCATATTACCTTATATTATAAGGAATTTTCAATGATACACTGCATATTACGTTATATTGTAAGGTATTGTCAATGATAGACTGCATATTACGTTATATTATAAGGTATTTTCAATGATACACTGCATATTACGTTATATTGTAAGGTATTGTCAATGATAGACTGCATATTACGTTATATTACAAGGTATTTTCAATGATACACTGCATATTACGTTATATTGTAAGGTATTGTCAATGATAGACTGCATATTACGTTATATTATAAGGTATTTTCAATGATAGAATGCATATTACGTTATATTATAAGGTATTTTCAATGATACACTTCATATTACGTTATATTATAAGATATTTTCAATTATACACAGCATATTACGTTATATTATAAGGTATTTTCAATGAAACACTGCATATTAGATTATATTATAAGATATTTTCAATGATAGACTGCATATTACAATACATTATAAGGTATTTTCAATAATACACTCCATATTACGTTATATTATAAGGCATTTTCAATGATAGACTGCAAATATTACGTTATATTATAAGGTATTTTGAACGATACACTGCATATTAGATTATATTATAAGGTATTTTCAATGATACACTGCATATTGCGTTATATTGTAAGGTATTGTCAATGATAGACTGCATATTACGTTATATTATAAGGTATTTTCAATGATACACTGCATATTACGTTATATTATAAGGTATTTTCAATGATACACTGCATATTACGTTATATTATAAGGCATTTTCAATGATACACTCTATATTACGTTATATTATAACGTATTTTCAATGATAGTCTGCAAATATTACGGTATATTATAAGGTATTTTCAATGATACACTGCATATTACGTTATATTATAAGGTATTTTCAATGATAGACTGCATGTTACGTTATATTATAAGGTATTTTCAATGATACACAGCATATTACCTTATATTATAAGGTATTTTCAATGATACACTCCATATTACGTTATATTGTAAGGTATTGTCAATGATAGACTGCATATTACGTTATATTACAAGGTATTTTCAATGACACACTGCATATTACGTTATATTGTAAGGTATTGTCAATTATAGACTGCATATTACGTTATATTATAAGGTATTTTCAATGATACACTGCATATTACGTTATATCATAAGGTATTTTCAATGATACACTGCATATTACGTTATATTATAAGGCATTTTCAATGATACACTCTATATTACGTTATATTATAACGTATTTTCAATGATAGTCTGCAAATATTACGGTATATTATAAGGTATTTTCAATGATAGTCTGCAAATATTACGTTATATTATAAGGTATTTTCAATGATACACTGCATATTACGTTATATCATAAGGTATTTTCAATGATACACTGCATATTACGTTATATTATAAGGCATTTTCAATGATACACTCTATATTACGTTATATTATAACGTATTTTCAATGATAGTCTGCAAATATTACGGTATATTATAAGGTATTTTCAATGATACACTGCATATTACGTTATATTATAAGGTATTTTCAATGATAGACTGCATGTTACGTTATATTATAAGGTATTTTCAATGATACACAGCATATTACCTTATATTATAAGGTATTTTCAATGATACACTCCATATTACGTTATATTGTAAGGTATTGTCAATGATAGACTGCATATTACGTTATATTACAAGGTATTTTCAATGACACACTGCATATTACGTTATATTGTAAGGTATTGTCAATTATAGACTGCATATTACGTTATATTATAAGGTATTTTCAATGATACACTGCATATTACGTTATATCATAAGGTATTTTCAATGATACACTGCATATTACGTTATATTATAAGGTATTTTCAATGATACACTCTATATTACGTTATATTATAACGTATTTTCAATGATAGTCTGCAAATATTACGGTATATTATAAGGTATTTTCAATGATAGTCTGCAAATATTACGGTATATTATAAGGTATTTTCAATGATACACTGCATATTACGTTATATTATAAGGTATTTTCAATGATAGACTGCATGTTACGTTATATTATAAGGTATTTTCAATGATACACAGCATATTACCTTATATTATAAGGTATTTTCAATGATACACTCCATATTACGTTATATTGTAAGGTATTGTCAATGATAGACTGCATATTACGTTATATTATAAGGTATTTTCAATGATACACTGCATATTACGTTATATTATAAGATATTGTCAATGATAGACTGCATATTATGTTATATTATAAGGTATTTTCAATGATACACTGCATATTACGTTATATCATAAGGTATTTTCAATGATAGACTGCAAATATTACGTTATATTATAAGGTATTTTCAATGATACACTGCATATTACGTTATATTATAAGGTATTTTCAATGATACACTGCATATTGCGTTATATTTTAACGTATTTTCAATGATACACTGCATATTACGTTATATTGTAAGGTATTGTCAATGATAGACTGCATATTACGTTATATTATAAGGTATTTTCAATGATAGAATGCATATTGCGTTATATTGTAAGGTATTGTCAATGATAGACTGCATATTACGTTATATTACAAGGTATTTTCAATGATACACTGCATATTACGTTATATTGTAAGGTATTGTCAATGATAGACTGCATATTACGTTATATTATAAGGTATTTTCAATGATAGAATGCATATTACGTTATATTATAAGGTATTTTCAATGATACACTTCATATTACGTTAAATTATAAGATATTTTCAATTATACACAGCATATTACGTTATATTATAAGGTATTTTCAATGAAACACTGCATATTACAATACATTATAAGGTATTTTCAATGATACACTGTATATTACGTTATATTATAAGGTATTTTCAATGATAGACTGCGAATATTACGTTATATTATAAGGTATTTTGAATGATACACTGCATATTAGATGATATTATAAGATATTTTTAATGATACACTACATATTACATTATATTATAAGGTATTTTCAATAATACACTGCATATGATGTTATATTATAAGGGATTTTCAATGAGACACTGCATATTCCATTATTTTATAAGGTATTGTCAATGATAGACTGCATATTACGTTATATTATAAGAGATTTTCAATGATACACTGCATATTCCGTTATATTATAAAGTTTTTTCACTGATACAGTGCATATTACATTATATTATAAGATTTTTTCAATGATACACTGCATATTACTTTATATTATAAGGTATTATCAATGATACACTGCATATTACGTTATATTACAAGGCATTTTCAATGATACACAGCATACTATGTTATATTATAAGCCATTTTCAATGAGAGACTGCAAATATTACGTTATATTATAAGGTATTTTGATTGATACACTGCATATTGCGTTATATTATAAGGTATTTTCAATGATACACAGCGTACAATGTTATATTATAAGGTATTTTCAATGATACACAGCATACAATGTTATATTATAAGGTATTTTGAATGATACACTTTATATTGCGTTATATTATAAGGTATTTACAATGATACACTTCATATTACGTTATATTACAAGGCATTTTCAATGATAGACTGCAAATATTACGTTTTATTATAAGGTATTTTGAACGATACACTGCATATTAGATTATATTATAATGTATTTTCAATGATACACTGCATATTACGTTATATTATAAGGTATTTTCAATGATAGACTCCATATTACGTTATATTATAACGTATTTTCAATGATAGTCTGCAAATATTACGGTATATTATAAGGTGTTTTCAATGATAGACTGCATGTTACGTTATATTATAAGGTATTTTCAATGATACAAAGCATATTACCTTATATTATAAGGAATTTTCAATGATACACTGCATATTACGTTATATTGTAAGGTATTGTCAATGATAGACTGCATATTACGTTATATTATAAGGTATTTTCAATGATACACTGCATATTACGTTATATCATAAGGTATTTTCAATGATACACTGCATATTACGTTATATTATAAGGCATTTTCAATGATACACTCTATATTACGTTATATTATAACGTATTTTCAATGATAGTCTGCAAATATTACGGTATATTGTAAGGTATTTTCAATGATACACTGCATATTACGTTATATTATAAGGTATTTTCAATGATAGACTGCATGTTACGTTATATTATAAGGTATTTTCAATGATACACAGCATATTACCTTATATTATAAGGTATTTTCAATGATACACTCCATATTACGTTATATTGTAAGGTATTGTCAATGATACACTGCATATTGCATTATATTATAAGGTATTTTCAATGATAGACTGCAAATATTACGTTATATTATAAGGTATTTTGAATGATACACTGCATATTACGTTATATTATAAGGTATTTTCAATGATACACTGCATATTGCGTTATATTTTAACGTATTTTCAATGATACACTGCATATTACGTTATATTGTAAGGTATTGTCAATGATAGACTGCATATTACGTTATATTATAAGGTATTTTCAATGATAGAATGCATATTGCGTTATATTGTAAGGTATTGTCAATGATAGACTGCATATTACGTTATATTACAAGGTATTTTCAATGATACACTGCATATTACGTTATATTGTAAGGTATTGTCAATGATAGACTGCATATTACGTTATATTATAAGGTATTTTCAATGATAGAATGCATATTACGTTATATTATAAGGTATTTTCAATGATACACTTCATATTACGTTATATTATAAGGTATTTTCAATGATAGAATGCATATTACGTTATATTATAAGGTATTTTCAATGATACACTTCATATTACGTTATATTATAAGATATTTTCAATTATACACAGCATATTACGTTATATTATAAGGTATTTTCAATGAAACACTGCATATTAGATTATATTATAAGATATTTTCAATGATAGACTGCATATTACAATACATTATAAGGTATTTTCAATGATACACTGCATATTACGTTATATTATAAGGTATTTTCAATGATAGACTGCAAATATTACGTTATATTATAAGGTATTTTGAATGATACACTGCATATTAGATTATATTATAAGATATTTTCAATGATACACTGCATATTACGTTATATTATAAGGTATTTTCAATGATACACTGCATATTACGTTATATTACAAGGCATTTTCAATGATAGTCTGCAAATATTACGTTATATTATAAGGTATTTTCCATAATACACTGCATATTACGTTATATTATAAGGTATTTTCAATGATAGACTCTATGTTACGTTATATTATAAAGTATTTTCAATTATACACTGCATATTACGTTATATTAAAAGGTATTTTCAATGGTATACTGCATATTCCATTATTTTATAAAGTATTTTCAATGATACACTGCTTATTACATTATATTATAAGGTATTTTTAATAATACACTGCATATTACGTTATATTATACGGTACTTTCAATGATAGACTGCATATTGCATTATTCTAAAAGGTATTTTCAAGGATACACTGCATATTGCATTATTTTATAAGTTATTTTCCATGATACTCTGCATATTACGTTATATTATAAAGTTTTTTTCAATGAGACACTGCATATTGCATTATTTTAAAAGGTATTTTCAAGGATACACAGCATATTGCATTATTTTATAAGGTATTTTCCATGATACACGGAATATTACGTTATATTATAAGGTTTTTTTCAATGAAACACTGCATATTACGGTATATCATAAGGTATTTTCAATGATACACTGCATATTACGTTATATTATAAGGTATTTTCAATGATACACGGCATATTACGTTATATTATAAGGCATTTTCAATGATAGACTGCAAATATTACGTTATATTATAAGGTATTTTGAACGATACACTGCATATTAGATTATATTATAAGGTATTTTCAATGATACACTGTATATTACCTTATATTATAAGGTATTTTCAATGAGACACTGCATATTCCGTTATATTATAAAGTATTTTCAATGATACACTGCATATTATGTTATATTATAAGGGATTTTCAATGAGACACTGCATATTCCATTATTTTATAAGGTATTTTCAATGATACACTGCATATTACGTTATATTATAAGGTATTTTCAATGATACACTGCATATTGCGTTATATTATAACGTATTTTCAATGATACACTGCATATTACGTTATATTATAAAGTATTTTCAATGATACACAGCATACTATGTTATATTATAAGCCATTTTCTATGATAGACTGCAAATATTACGTTATATTATAAGGTATTTTCAATTATACACAGCATATTACCTTATATTATAAGGTATTTTCAATGATACACTGCATATTGCGTTATATTGTAAGGTATTGTCAATGATAGACTGCATATTACGTTATATTACAAGGTATTTTCAATGATACACTGCATATTACGTTATATTGTAAGGTATTGTCAATGATAGACTGCATATTACGTTATATTATAAGGTATTTTCAATGATAGAATGCATATTACGTTATATTATAAGGTATTTTCAATGATACACTTCATATTACGTTATATTACAAGATATTTTCAATTATACACAGCATATTACGTTATATTATAAGGTATTTTCAATGAAACACTGCATATTAGATTATATTATAAGATATTTTCAATGATAGACTGCATATTACAATACATTATAAGGTATTTTCAATGATACACTGCATATTACGTTATATTATAAGGTATATTCAATGATAGACTGCAAATATTACGTTATATTATAAGGTATTTTGAATGATACACTGCATATTAGATTATATTATAAGATATTTTCAATGATACACTGCATAATACGTTATATTATAAGGTATTTTCAATGATACACTGCATATTACGTTATATTACAAGGCATTTTCAATGATAGTCTGCAAATATTACGTTATATTATAAGGTATTTTCCATAATACACTGCATATTACGTTATATTATAAGGTATTTTCAATGATAGACTCTATGTTACGTTATATTATAAAGTATTTTCAATTATACACTGCATATTACGTTATATTATAAGGTATTTTCAATGGTATACTGCATATTCCATTATTTTATAAAGTATTTTCAATGATACACTGCTTATTACATTATATTATAAGGTATTTTTAATAATACACTGCATATTACGTTATATTATACGGTACTTTCAATGATAGACTGCATATTGCATTATTCTAAAAGGTATTTTCAAGGATACACTGCATATTGCATTATTTTATAAGTTATTTTCCATGATACTCTGCATATTACGTTATATTATAAAGTTTTTTTCAATGAGACACTGCATATTGCATTATTTTAAAAGGTATTTTCAAGGATACACAGCATATTGCATTATTTTATAAGGTATTTTCCATGATACACGGAATATTACGTTATATTATAAGGTTTTTTTCAATGAAACACTGCATATTACGGTATATCATAAGGTATTTTCAATGATACACTGCATATTACGTTATATTATAAGGTATTTTCAATGATACACTGCATATTACGTTATATTATAAGGCATTTTCAATGATAGACTGCAAATATTACGTTATATTATAAGGTATTTTGAACGATACACTGCATATTAGATTATATTATAAGGTATTTTCAACGATACACTGCATATTACATTATATTATAAGGTATTTTCAATGATACACTGCATATTACGTTATATTATAAGGTATTTTCAATGATACACTGCATATTGCATTATTTTATAAGGTATTTTCAATGATACACTGCATATTACGTTATATTATAAAGTTTTTTTCAATGAAACACTGCATATTATGTTATATCATAAGGTATTTTGAACGATACACTGCATATTAGATTATATTATAAGATATTTTCAATGATACACTGCATATTACGTCATATTATAAGGTATTTTCAATGATACACAGCATATTACGTTATATTATAAGGTATTTTCAATGATACACTGCATATTACGTTATATCATAAGGTATTTTTAATGATACACTGCATATTACGTTATATCATAAGGTATTTTCAATGATACACTGCATATTACGTTATATTATAAGGTATTTTCAATGATACACTGCATATTACGTTATATTATAAGGTATTTTCAATGATACACAGCATACTATGTTATATTATAAGCCATTTTCAATGATAGACTGCATATTGCATTATTTTATAAGGTATTTTCAATGATACACTGCATATTACGTTATATTATGAGGTTTTTTCAATGACAGACAGCAAATATTACGTTATATTATAAGGTATTTTGAACGATACACTGCATATTACATTATATTATAAGGTATTTTCAATGATACACTGCATATTACGTTATCTTATAAGGCATTTTCAATGATAGACTGCAAATATTACGTTATATTATCGGGTATTTTGAACGATACACTGCATATTACATTATATTATAAGGTATTTTCAATGATACACTGCATATTACGTTATATTATAAGGTATTTTCAATGATACACTGCATATTGCATTATTTTAAAAGGTATTTTCAAGGATACACAGCATATTGCATTATTTTATAAGGTATTTTCCATGATACACTGCATATTACGTTATATTATAAAGTTTTTTTCAATGAAACACTGCATATTATGTTATATCATAAGGTATTTTGAACGATACACTGCATATTAGATTATATTATAAGATATTTTCAATGATACACTGCAGATTACGTCATATTATAAGGTATTTTCAATGATACACAGCATATTACGTTATATTATAAGGTATTTTCAATGATACACTGCATATTACGTTATATCATAAGGTATTTTTAATGATACATTGCATATTGCAATATTTTATAAGGTATTTTCAATGATACACTGCATATTACGTTATATTATAAGGTATTTTCAATGATACACTGCATATTGCATTATTTTAAAAGGTATTTTCAAGGATACACAGCATATTGCATTATTTTATAAGGTATTTTCCATGATACACTGAATATTACGTTATATTATAAGGTATTTTCAATGATACACTGCATATTACGTTATATTATAAGGCATTTTCAATGATAGACTGCAAATATTACGTTATATTATAAGGTATTTTGAACGATACACTGCATATTAGATTATATTATAAGGTATTTTCAACGATACACTGCATATTACATTATATTATAAGGTATTTTCAATGATACACTGCATATTACGTTATGTTATAAGGTATTTTCAATGATACACTGCATATTGCATTATTTTATAAGGTATTTTCAATGATACACTGCATATTACGTTATATTATAAAGTTTTTTTCAATGAAACACTGCATATTATGTTATATCATAAGGTATTTTGAACGATACACTGCATATTAGATTATATTATAAGATATTTTCAATGATACACTGCATAATACGTCATATTATAAGGTATTTTCAATGATACACAGCATATTACGTTATATTATAAGGTATTTTCAATGATACACTGCATATTACGTTATATCATAAGGTATTTTTAATGATACACTGCATATTACGTTATATCATAAGGTATTTTCAATGATACACTGCATATTACGTTATATTACAAGGCATTTTCAATGATAGACTGCAAATATTACGTTATATGATAAGGTATTTTGAACGATACACTGTATATTAGATTATATTATAAGGTATTGTCAATGATAGACTGCATATTACGTTATATTATAAGGTATTTTGAACGATACACTGCATATTAGATTATATAATAAGGCATTTTCAATGATACACTGCATATTGCGTTATATTATAAGGTATTTTCAATGATACACTGCATATTACGTTATATTATAAGGTATTGTCAATGATAGACTGCATATTACGTTATATTATAAGGTATTTTGAACGATACACTGCATATTAGATTATATTATGAGGTATTTTCAATGATTCACTGCGTATTACGTTATATTATAACGTATTTTCAACAATACACTGCATATTACGTTATATTATAAGGTATTTTCAATGATACACTGCATATTACGTTATATTATAAGGTATTGTCAATGATAGACTGCATATTACGATATATCATAAGGTATTTTCAATGATACACTGCATATTACGTCATATTATAAGGTATTTTCAATGTTACACTGCATATTAGATTATATTATAAGGTATTTTCAATGATACACTGCATATTACGTTATATTACAAGGTATTGTCAATGATAGACTGCATAATATATAAGGTATTTTGAACGATACACTGCATATTAGATTATATTATAAGGCATTTTCAATGATACACTGCATATTGCGTTATATTATAAGGTATTTTCAATGATACACTGCGTATTACGTTATATTACAAGGCATTTTCAATGATAGACTGCAAATATTACGTTATATTATAAGGTATTTTGAACGATACACTGCATATTAGATTATATTGTAAGGTATTGTCAATGATAGACTGCATATTACGTTATATTATAAGGTATTTTGAACGATACACTGCATATTAGATTATATTATAAGGTATTTTCAATGATACACTGCATATTACGTTATATTATAAGGTATTTTCAATGATACACTGCATATTACTTTATATTATAAGTTATTTTCAATGATACACTGCATATTACGTTATATTACAAGGCATTTTCAATGATAGACTGCAAATATTACGTTATATGATAAGGTATTTTGAACGATACACTGTATATTAGATTATATTATAAGGTATTGTCAATGATAGACTGCATATTACGTTATATTATAAGGTATTTTGAACGATACACTGCATATTAGATTATATTATAAGGTATTTTCAATGATACACTGCATATTACGTTATATTATAAGGTATTTTCAATGATACACTGCATATTACGTTATATCATAAGGTATTTTCAATGATACACTGCATATTACGTTATATTATAAGGTATTTTCAATGATACACTGCATATTACTTTATATTATAAGGTATTTTCTATGTTACACTGCATATTAGATTATATTATAAGGTATTTTCAATGATACACTGCATATTACGTTATATTACAAGGTATTGTCAATGATAGACTGCATAATATATAAGGTATTTTGAACGAAACACTGCATATTAGATTATATTATAAGGCATTTTCAATGATACACTGCATATTGCGTTATATTATAAGGTATTTTCAATGATACACTGCGTATTACGTTATATTACAAGGCATTTTCAATGATAGACTGCAAATATTACGTTATATTATAAGGTATTTTGAACGATACACTGCATATTAGATTATATTGTAAGGTATTGTCAATGATAGACTGCATATTACGTTATATTATAAGGTATTTTGAACGATACACTGCATATTAGATTATATTATAAGGTATTTTCAATGATACACTGCATATTACGTTATATTATAAGCTATTTTCTATGTTACACTGCATATTAGATTATATTATAAGGTATTTTCAGTGATACATAGCATATTACGTTATATTACAAGGCATTTTCAATGGTAGACTGCAAATATTACGTTATATTATAAGGTATTTTGAACGATACACTGCATATTAGATTATATTATAAGGCATTTTCAATGATACACTGCATATTGCGTTATATTATAAGGTATTTTCAACAATACACTGCATATTACGTTATATTATAAGGTATTTTCAATGATACACTGCATATTACGTTATATTATAAGGTATTTTCAATGATACACTGCATATTACGTTATATCATAAGGTATTTTCAATGATACACTGCATATTACGTTATATTATAAGGTATTTTCAATGATACACTGCATATTACTTTATATTATAAGGTATTTTCTATGTTACACTGCATATTAGATTATATTATAAGGTATTTTCAATGATACACTCCATATTACGTTATATTATAAGGTATTTTCAATGATACACTGCATAATATATAAGGTATTTTGAACGAAACACTGCATATTAGATTATATTATAAGGCATTTTCAATGATACACTGCATATTACGTTATATTATAAGGTATTTTCAATGATACACTGCGTATTACGTTATATTACAAGGCATTTTCAATGATAGACTGCAAATATTACGTTATATTATAAGGTATTTTGAACGATACACTGCATATTAGATTATATTGTAAGGTATTGTCAATGATAGACTGCATATTACGTTATATTATAAGGTATTTTGAACGATACACTGCATATTAGATTATATTATAAGGTATTTTCAATGATACACTGCATATTACGTTATATTATAAGGTATTTTCAATGATACACTGCATATTACTTTATATTATAAGTTATTTTCAATGATACACTGCATATTACGTTATATTACAAGGCATTTTCAATGATAGACTGCAAATATTACGTTATATCGTAAGGTATTTTGAACGATACACTGCATATTAGATTATATTATAAGGTATTTTCAATGATACACAGCATATTACGTTATATTATAAGGTATTTGCAATGATACACTGCATATTACTTTATATTATAAGGTATTTTCAATGATACACTGCATATTACGTTATATTATAAGCTATTTTCTATGTTACACTGCATATTAGATTATATTATAAGGTATTTTCAGTGATACATAGCATATTACGTTATATTACAAGGCATTTTCAATGGTAGACTGCAAATATTACGTTATATTATAAGGTATTTTGAACGATACACTGCATATTAGATTATATTATAAGGCATTTTCAATGATACACTGCATATTGCGTTATATTATAAGGTATTTCCAATAATTCACTGCATATTACGTTATATTATAAGGTATTTTCAATGATAGACTGCATATTACGTTATATTATAAGGTATTTTCAATGATACACTGCATATTACGTTATATTATAAGGTATTTTCAATGATACACTGCATATTACGTTATATTATAAGGTATTTTCAATGATAC
This sequence comes from Lasioglossum lativentre, assembly GCA_916610255.1. NCBI lineage: Eukaryota > Metazoa > Arthropoda > Insecta > Hymenoptera > Halictidae > Lasioglossum > Lasioglossum lativentre. The sequence continues at coordinate 19,630 of CAKAJI010000618.1, forward strand.
ACTGCATATTACTTTATATTATAAGGTATTTTCTATGTTACACTGCATATTAGATTATATTATAAGGTATTTTCAATGATACACTGCATATTACGTTATATTACAAGGTATTGTCAATGATAGACTGCATAATATATAAGGTATTTTGAACGAAACACTGCATATTAGATTATATTATAAGGCATTTTCAATGATACACTGCATATTGCGTTATATTATAAGGTATTTTCAATGATACACTGCGTATTACGTTATATTACAAGGCATTTTCAATGATAGACTGCAAATATTACGTTATATTATAAGGTATTTTGAACGATACACTGCATATTAGATTATATTGTAAGGTATTGTCAATGATAGACTGCATATTACGTTATATTATAAGGTATTTTGAACGATACACTGCATATTAGATTATATTATAAGGTATTTTCAATGATACACTGCATATTACGTTATATTATAAGGTATTTTCAATGATACACTGCATATTACTTTATATTATAAGTTATTTTCAATGATACACTGCATATTACGTTATATTACAAGGCATTTTCAATGATAGACTGCAAATATTACGTTATATGATAAGGTATTTTGAACGATACACTGTATATTAGATTATATTATAAGGTATTGTCAATGATAGACTGCATATTACGTTATATTATAAGGTATTTTGAACGATACACTGCATATTAGATTATATTATAAGGTATTTTCAATGATACACTGCATATTACGTTATATTATAAGGTATTTTCAATGATACACTGCATATTACTTTATATTATAAGTTATTTTCAATGATACACTGCATATTACGTTATATTACAAGGCATTTTCAATGATAGACTGCAAATATTACGTTATATCGTAAGGTATTTTGAACGATACACTGCATATTAGATTATATTATAAGGTATTTTCAATGATACACTGCATATTACGTTATATTATAAGGTATTTGCAATGATACACTGCATATTACTTTATATTATAAGGTATTTTCAATGATACACTGCATATTACGTTATATTATAAGCTATTTTCTATGTTACACTGCATATTAGATTATATTATAAGGTATTTTCAGTGATACATAGCATATTACGTTATATTACAAGGCATTTTCAATGGTAGACTGCAAATATTACGTTATATTATAAGGTATTTTGAACGATACACTGCATATTAGATTATATTATAAGGCATTTTCAATGATACACTGCATATTGCGTTATATTATAAGGTATTTCCAATAATTCACTGCATATTACGTTATATTATAAGGTATTTTCAATGATAGACTGCATATTACGTTATATTATAAGGTATTTTCAATGATACACTGCATATTACGTTATATCATAAGGTATTTTCAATGATACACTGCATATTACGTTATATTATAAGGTATTTTCAATGATACACTGCATATTACTTTATATTATAAGGTATTTTCTATGTTACACTGCATATTAGATTATATTATAAGGTATTTTCAATGATACACTGCATATTACGTTATATTACAAGGTATTGTCAATGATAGACTGCATAATATATAAGGTATTTTGAACGAAACACTGCATATTAGATTATATTATAAGGCATTTTCAATGATACACTGCATATTGCGTTATATTATAAGGTATTTTCAATGATACACTGCGTATTACGTTATATTACAAGGCATTTTCAATGATAGACTGCAAATATTACGTTATATTATAAGGTATTTTGAACGATACACCGCATATTAGATTATATTGTAAGGTATTGTCAATGATAGACTGCATATTACATTATATTATAAGGTATTTTGAACGATACACTGCATATTAGATTATATTATAAGGTATTTTCAATGATACACTGCATATTACGTTATATTATAAGGTATTTTCAATGATACACTGCATATTACTTTATATTATAAGTTATTTTCAATGATACACTGCATATTACGTTATATTACAAGGCATTTTCAATGATAGACTGCAAATATTACGTTATATGATAAGGTATTTTGAACGATACACTGTATATTAGATTATATTATAAGGTATTGTCAATGATAGACTGCATATTACGTTATATTATAAGGTATTTTGAACGATACACTGCATATTAGATTATATTATAAGGTATTTTCAATGATACACTGCATATTACGTTATATTATAAGGTATTTTCAATGATACACTGCATATTACTTTATATTATAAGTTATTTTCAATGATACACTGCATATTACGTTATATTACAAGGCATTTTCAATGATAGACTGCAAATATTACGTTATATCGTAAGGTATTTTGAACGATACACTGCATATTAGATTATATTATAAGGTATTTTCAATGATACACTGCATATTACGTTATATTATAAGGTATTTTGAACGATACACTGCATATTAGATTATATTATAAGGTATTTTCAATGATACACTGCATATTACGTTATATTATAAGCTATTTTCTATGTTACACTGCATATTAGATTATATTATAAGGTATTTTCAATGATACACAGCATATTACGTTATATTACAAGGCATTTTCAATGGTAGACTGCAAATATTACGTTATATTATAAGGTATTTTGAACGATACACTGCATATTAGATTATATTATAAGGCATTTTCAATGATACACTGCATATTGCGTTATATTATAAGGTATTTTCAACAATACACTGCATATTACGTTATATTATAAGGTATTTTCAATGATACACTGCATATTACGTTATATTATAAGGTATTTTCAATGATACACTGCATATTACGTTATATCATAAGGTATTTTCAATGATACACTGCATATTACGTTATATTATAAGGTATTTTCAATGATACACTGCATATTACTTTATATTATAAGGTATTTTCTATGTTACACTGCATATTAGATTATATTATAAGGTATTTTCAATGATACATAGCATATTACGTTATACTACAAGGCATTTTCAATGGTAGACTGCAAATATTACGTTATATTATAAGGTATTTTGAACGATACACTGCATATTAGATTATATTATAAGGCATTTTCAATGATACACAGCATATTACGTTATATTATAAGGTATTTGCAATGATACACTGCATATTACTTTATATTATAAGGTATTTTCAATGATACACTGCATATTACGTTATATTACAAGGCATTTTCAATGATAGACTGCAAATATTACGTTATATGATAAGGTATTTTGAACGATACACTGCATATTAGATTATATTATAAGGTATTGTCAATGATAGACTGCATATTACGTTATATTATAAGGTATTTTGAACGATACACTGCATATTAGATTATATTATAAGGTATTTTCAATGATACACTGCATATTACGTTATATTATAAGGTATTTTCAATGATACACTGCATATTACTTTATATTATAAGTTATTTTCAATGATACACTGCATATTACGTTATATTACAAGGCATTTTCAATGATAGACTGCAAATATTACGTTATATCGTGAGGTATTTTGAACGATACACTGCATATTAGATTATATTATAAGGTATTTTCAATGATACACTGCATATTACGTTACATTATAAGGTATTGTCAATGATAGACTGCATATTACGTTATATTATAAGCTATTTTCTATGTTACACTGCATATTAGATTATATTATAAGGTATTTTCAATGATACATAGCATATTACGTTATATTACAAGGCATTTTCAATGGTAGACTGCAAATATTACGTTATATTATAAGGTATTTTGAACGATACACTGCATATTACATTATATTATAAGGCATTTTCAACGATACACTCCATATTGCGTTATATTATAAGGTATTTTCAACAATACACTGCATATTACGTTATATTATAAGGTATTTTCAATGATACACTGCATATTACGTTATATTATAAGGTATTTTCAATGATACACTGCATATTACGTTATATCATAAGGTATTTTCAATGATACACTGCATATTACGTTATATTATAAGGTATTTTCAATGATACACTGCATATTAATTTATATTATAAGGTATTTTCTATGTTACACTGCATATTAGATTATATTATAAGGTATTTTCAATGATACATAGCATATTACGTTATATTACAAGGCATTTTCAATGGTAGACTGCAAATATTACGTTATATTATAAGGTATTTTGAACGATACACTGCATATTAGATTATATTATAAGGCATTTTCAATGATACACTGCATATTGCGTTGTATTATAAGGTATTTTCAACAATACACTGCATATTACGTTATATTATAAGGTATTTTCAATGATACACTGCATATTACGTTATATTATAAGGTATTTTCAATGATACACTGCATATTACGTTATATCATAAGGTATTTTCAATGATACACTGCATATTACGTTATATTATAAGGTATTTTCAATGATACACTGCATATTACTTTATATTATAAGGTATTTGCAATGATACACTGCATATTACGTTATATTATAAGGTATTTTCAATGATACACTGCATATTACTTTATATTATAAGTTATTTTCAATGATACACTGCATATTACGTTATATTACAAGGCATCTTCAATGATAGACTGAAAATATTACGTTATATGATAAGGTATTTTGAACGATACACTGCATATTACATTATATTATAAGGTATTTTCAATGATACACAGCATATTACGTTATATTATAAGGTATTTTCAATGATACACTGCATATTACTTTATATTATAAGGTATTTTCAACGATACACTGTATATTACGTTATATTACAAGGCATTTTCAATGATAGACTGCAAATATTACGTTATATTATAAGGTATTTTGAACGATACACTGCATATTACATTATATTATAAGGCATTTTCAATGATACACTGCATATTGCGTTATATTATAAGGTATTTTCAATGATACACTGCGTATCAGGTTATATCATAACCTATTTTCAATAATACACTGCATATTACGTTATATTATAAGGTATTTTCAATGATACACTGCATATTACGTTATATTATAAGGTATTTTCAATGTTACACTGCATATTAGATTATATTATAAGGTATTTTCAATGATACACTGCATATTACGTTATATTACAAGGCATTTTCAATGGTAGACTGCAAATATTACGTTACATTATAAGGTATTTTGAACGATACACTGCATATTAGATTATATTATAAGGCATTTTCAATGATACACTGCATATTGCGTTATATTATAAGGTATTTTCAATGATACACTGCATATTACGTTATATTATAAGGTATTTTGAACGATACACTGCATATTAGATTATATTATAAGGTATTTTCAATGATACACTGCATATTACGTTATATTATAAGCTATTTTCTATGTTACACTGCATATTAGATTATATTATAAGGTATTTTCAATGATACACAGCATATTACGTTATATTACAAGGCATTTTCAATGGTAGACTGCAAATATTACGTTATATTATAAGGTGTTTTGAACGATACACTGCATATTAGATTATATTATAAGGCATTTTCAATGATACACTGCATATTGCGTTATATTATAAGGTATTTTCAACAATACACTGCATATTACGTTATATTATAAGGTATTTTCAATGATACACTGCATATTACGTTATATTATAAGGTATTTTCAATGATACACTGCATATTACTTTATATTATAAGTTATTTTCAATGATACACTGCATATTACGTTATATTACAAGGCATTTTCAATGATAGACTGCAAATATTACGTTATATCGTAAGGTATTTTGAACGATACACTGCATATTAGATTATATTATAAGGCATTTTCAATGATACACTGCATATTGCGTTATATTATAAGGTATTTTCAATGATACACTGCATATTACGTTACATTATAAGGTATTGTCAATGATAGACTGCATATTACGTTATATTATAAGCTATTTTCTATGTTACACTGCATATTAGATTATATTATAAGGTATTTTCAATGATACATAGCATATTACGTTATATTACAAGGCATTTTCAATGGTAGACTGCAAATATTACGTTATATTATAAGGTATTTTGAACGATACACTGCATATTACATTATATTATAAGGCATTTTCAACGATACACTCCATATTGCGTTATATTATAAGGTATTTTCAACAATACACTGCATATTACGTTATATTATAAGGTATTTTCAATGATACACTGCATATTACGTTATATTATAAGGTATTTTCAATGATACACTGCATATTGCGTTGTATTATAAGGTATTTTCAACAATACACTGCATATTACGTTATATTATAAGGTATTTTCAATGATACACTGCATATTACGTTATATTATAAGGTATTTTCAATGATACACTGCATATTACGTTATATCATAAGGTATTTTCAATGATACACTGCATATTACGTTATATTATGAGGTATTTTCAATGATACACTGCATATTACTTTATATTATAAGGTATTTGCAATGATACACTGCATATTACGTTATATTATAAGGTATTTTCAATGATACACTGCATATTACTTTATATTATAAGTTATTTTCAATGATACACTGCATATTATGTTATATTACAAGGCATCTTCAATGATAGACTGAAAATATTACGTTATATGATAAGGTATTTTGAACGATACACTGCATATTACATTATATTATAAGGTATTTTCAATGATACACAGCATATTACGTTATATTATAAGGTATTTTCAATGATACACTGCATATTACTTTATATTATAAGGTATTTTCAACGATACACTGTATATTACGTTATATTACAAGGCATTTTCAATGATAGACTGCAAATATTACGTTATATTATAAGGTATTTTGAACGATACACTGCATATTACATTATATTATAAGGCATTTTCAATGATACACTGCATATTGCGTTATATTATAAGGTATTTTCAATGATACACTGCATATTACGTTATATTATAGGTATTTTGAACGATACACTGCATATTAGATTATATTATAAGGTATTTTCAATGATACACTGCATATTACGTTATATTATAAGCTATTTTCTATGTTACACTGCATATTAGATTATATTATAAGGTATTTTCAATGATACACAGCATATTACGTTATATTACAAGGCATTTTCAATGGTAGACTGCAAATATTACGTTATATTATAAGGTGTTTTGAACGATACACTGCATATTAGATTATATTATAAGGCATTTTCAATGATACACTGCATATTGCGTTATATTATAAGGTATTTTCAACAATACACTGCATATTACGTTATATTATAAGGTATTTTCAATGATACACTGCATATTACGTTATATTATAAGGTATTTTCAATGATACACTGCATATTACTTTATATTATAAGTTATTTTCAATGATACACTGCATATTACGTTATATTACAAGGCATTTTCAATGATAGACTGCAAATATTACGTTATATCGTAAGGTATTTTGAACGATACACTGCATATTAGATTATATTATAAGGTATTTTCAATGATACACAGCATATTACGTTATATTACAAGGCATCTTCAATGATAGACTGAAAATATTACGTTATATGATAAGGTATTTTGAACGATACACTGCATATTACATTATATTATAAGGTATTTTCAATGATACACAGCATATTACGTTATATTATAAGGTATTTTCAATGATACACTGCATATTACTTTATATTATAAGGTATTTTCAACGATACACTGTATATTACGTTATATTACAAGGCATTTTCAATGATAGACTGCAAATATTACGTTATATTATAAGGTATTTTGAACGATACACTGCATATTACATTATATTATAAGGCATTTTCAATGATACACTGCATATTGCGTTATATTATAAGG